>JBAGKK010046578.1:0-10267 GCA_037177015.1 Euceroptres primus
GAAAGCTTGCAGGGAAGCGGGTTTTCACCCTGAAACAGCTCTCTCGTCATATTAGAGAAATATGGAGGTCACTTCCCGTTGAATATGCCGAATCCCTTGTCGAAAGCATGCCTAGGAGGTGCCAAGCTATATTGGACGACGTATTAAGTAAGTTCGCCGTAGCCCTTTTAGTGACCTTTAATTTAAAAAAGAAAAAATTAACACTTCTAGAATATACACTTCTTCATATCTATAAGACTAAGAACAGACATAAACAAAAGGACAATAGAAGATAATTAACATTACTTAATTATCAACCCTTCATCGATTATCAATTTCAATCGAGGAATCTATCGATATACCGATCTATGAATCGGTATTCATTTTATTATTAGTGAACGAACATGCCGATTCCACTTTTTGTGAGTCGAACGTGCCGATTCCACTTTTTGCGAGACGTACGTGCCGATTCCACTTTTTACTCGATCGCTTCTACCACCGATCAATTCGAACAGTGTATGAACCCCAGATTCATCCCTGGTGGTCGTCTTTAGTCTTTAATCACCATACTGTCAACATCTCCGCGAACGGACACTTCAATACGCGAGTTTTCGTCGGTGAAACCTTCGTTCTTTCCTTAAGTGGTGCAAGTTATTATGGTGGACAGTCAGAAACATAGTTCTTTCCTTATCTGGTACAAGTCCTTCGGTATTAACAGTTAGAACAGAGTTCTTTCCTTAATTGGTGCAAGTTTTCCGAATAATAACACTTAGAACGGATTCCCTTCAATTCTCAAGTACTGTCGTACTTAGTCGTATTCCAATAAAAGTGTAATTTTCAGGAACGAACTAAAAGTGGATTCGACACTGCTACGTGACTTCGCATCCCTTACCAACCATCTATCAAGTGGATACAGTACAGATACGTGACCACACGTCCCTTGATTCTTCTCTTGTCCTTCCAAATAGGAAGGTAGCGTAAGCTATTATTATACTATTAAACATTATTGTCTTGTACCTGAAATCTATCATTAATAAATATGTTATACAAGGTAAGTCATGTCTAATTTCCCCTTTTTGAATTAACACGAATCCCATAGATTCAATAAGTGACGACGATCCCATTTAAATAATAAATAGTCAGGCCTTACCAACCTGACTTAATCAGCTAATTTCGCCTCTAAGTGATAGATTTTTTGTCACTCTTTTACCAAAACCCTACCATAGCTCGGGACGTGACACTCATATTGTAGGAAAAGCCTGCAAATCGGAGCCAGTCATCCCAACTCTTTTCAACCTAAAATAATCGAATATACTCGATTAAATTCTGAAGACTTCTCTCTAAAGAACCTACAGATTGAGGGTGATATGCGCTGGATTGAATCTTTAGGATTTTAAAGATTCTACAGAGGGTCTTGATTACTCGGCGCACCAAACTTCGTCCTTGATCGGTATGTATAGTTCTAGGACACCCATAATGACAAATAAACTTTTCAGCTAATGGTTGAGCGATAGTAACTGAATCAGTTTTTTTTAGAGGAATTGAATCGGAATATTTTGAAAAATTGCATTGAATGGTCAATATATAAATATTGCCCTTCGGAGTTGGTGGTAATGGTCCCACCAAATCTATTTGAATCTTCTCAAATGGTTCCTTCGGGGTACCTATGATAATCATAGGCATTTTGGTCCCTACTCTTAACAATTTATTTCTTTGACAGTTTTTGCATAGTCTTAGGACCTTTTAAACATCTGATTTTAGATTCTCTTAATAATATTTAGTTTGGATTGCTTTGTATGTTTTCGAAATACCCTTATATCCACCTGAAATTGACTCATGATATTCTTTAATAAGCTCGTTCCTATTTTGAACAGGTGGTACAATCACCTTTCCTAAACAAAGAATTACTCTGAGTACAGAGTTCAAGAAATTTTGTTTGAACGTTTGTTCAACCGATAACCAGAATAATTCCCCAAGAGTATCTTTCTCTTTGGAAATTCTTACATAGGATATCTTAAGTGCTTCCATGGAAACTTTTAAACTCAGAATAGAGGCTGAAAGATTATTTAAGAACAAGCAATCTTCAGTTTGTTTCTTACCTACTAGACGAAGCACATATTCATTTTTAAAGGAGTAGACTACCGTTTCTCCTACCTGTGGGTCAGGGCGGAGTGAAAATGATCAAATTAGTCGAATTGTTTGAGCTGAGCGAAAAAAATTGTGGGTTAGCATCCGAAAAAAGTAAAAAAAAATTTGATATCGGTTAATATCTTCTGTTCCCTTTTTTGATTTGAATATTCAAATTGAAAATTCCAAAAAATTTCCTTATAGCTTAGAAAATTATGGCGAATTTTTTTTATGTACAATTTTTCCTAGTGAATAATAATGAAAAATTAAAAATTAAAAAAAACTTTTTGCTCAACTTAGAATTTTTTGAAAATGGCCAAAAAACATGTTTTTTTGGATTGAGTCCTATGCACACATTTTTAAAAAAAGTTGAATATGTCGATCCTGAAATTTCTTCAGCTTAAATCAAAGAAACATTTTCTTATTTTGTTTTTTAAAAAAAAAAATTTTTAGTGAAGTTTCAAGCGTTCAAATATTGTCGATTTTACGTTTTTTTGAGCGATTTTGACGACTGGCTAAGATTAAGCTTTAAGACTCAAAAAATGATGATGCTATTACGGCAAAGCGATATTTTCGTAAGAGTAAGCTGATGGAATCATTTTATATACATATTCCCCCCATAGGCGGTGGGGGTGGGGAGTTAATGCGTAGACTCGTCATACACTCGTCAAAAAAGGCCCTCTTCTCCCCCTAGGTGCATAATATACTATTTAATATAGAGCAAATATAATTTGTAATATAAAATCTGTAATATATATTGTATATAATTTTTAACATAAAGCAAACATAATTTGTAATACATGTATTATAAGAATCTGTTATGGTTGGATGGTTCGGTTGGGATAGGGAAGGAACTTTAAGAGCAGCTACCTTCACGCAGTGAGTTCTGAGTCGCTTTGTCAAAGAGGGCGAAAAGCTGCATGCGCATATCTGCATTAAAAAAAAAGTGGTTGCCCCCCCCCAAATAAGTCTGAAAAATTCTTTCCTGAGCCCTTTACTAGCTGTTCGCTGAAAAAACGGGATACCATTGGTAAGTATCCCCCCACGAATTAACCCCCCAACCCCAGCCCCTATCGGGGTGGGGGGATATGTATATAAAATGATTCGATCAGCTTATTCTTACGGAAATATCGTTTTGCCGTAACAGCACCATAATTTTCTGCGTCTTAAAGCTTAGTCTTAGCTAGTCATCAAAATCGCTCAAAAAAACGTAGAATCGACAATTTCTGAACGCTTGAAACTTCACTAAAAATTTTTTTTTCAAAAAACAAAATAAGAGCATGTTTCTTTGATTTAAACTGAAAAAATTTCAGGTTCGACATATTCAACTTTTTTAAAAATGTGTGCATAGGACTTAATCCAAAAAAAACATGTTTTTTGGCCTTTTTAAAAAAATTCTAAATTGAGCAAAACATTTTTTTTTAATTTTTTATTTTTTATTGTTATTCACTAGGAAAACTGTATATAGAAAAAATTCGTCATAATTTTCGAAGCTGTATGAGTAGGTATTTTTGTAGGTCTTGAGGTCTTCATTTAAGTAAAAAATATAACAAACGAAATTACTAAAAGTTCGTTTATTCATATTTACATTGACGGTCGAAGAAAGAATTGATTTGATCTTATCAAATCTGTTTGTTAATTTTTGAAGCTATAGGGAAATTTTTTGGAATTTTCAAAAATTTGAATATTCAAATCAAAAAAGGGAATAGAAGATATTAACCGATTTCAAATTTTTTTTTACTTTTTTTCGGATGCCAACCCACAATTTTTTTCGCTCAGTTAAAACAATTCGACTAATTTGATCATTTTCACTCCGCCCTACTGTGGGTTATCTCTTTGCAAATCAGAGGCTAAAAAGAGATTTTCACTCTCAAGTTCTTTTGTAATTGGTGAGACTGCATCACCTCTTGCTGAAACAAAATGGGCCAAGTGTCTCTTGCCTATATAAACTTTGTCATGTTATAGGAGATCCAACCAGTTTCGAGGGATAAAACCTGCGGACACATGAACTTCGAGTCGCCCATTGAACCCCTTTTATTGTCTGCCACCGACTTTTCAACTTTAATTCCTGTCCAACACAGATCAATAGCTTTAACTGAATTACTTTGGACAGGGTTATTCTCCCTGAGGGTCATGTTGATCACCAAATTTTCATCTGCTAGCGCTGAACTTGAGATACGGTTCATCATTCTAGAAGGTTCAACAGTGAATTCTGTTGAACTCCCTAGTTGATGATACATCAATTCGAGTTCAGAGGTACCGTTTACAGGGTCTTTTACATGGCATTGCCACATTCATTTTTATTTTTCACTTTACGAGTGGGAATATCTAACGTTACACCCTCATCACACACCTTCACTGAATTCCTCTCTTCACCAGACGTCTCCGGTAAAGGAGGGTCAGCAGTATCGGTCAAACCTGACACTTTTGTGTCTATTTCTACATATAGTAGAAAAATCTTATTAATTATTCCTTTGGGAGCATCTGCCATGGTATTGACCTCCTCCTCATCAGGCCCAATGACCTTCGGAACAGATTCGCGACCTGAGGAAGGTGATACCCAACAGGCCATTCTGAGCAATTGGAAAAGAGCTTGATACAAACTGAAAGGGAGTTTTAACGTCATTAATAATGATCAGATTAAAAGTTTTCTTTTGGTTTACTTCTTGCAAGGTTTTTAATGAATTTTCTTTAATCAAGTCTACACTAGAACCGTATCAATAAGCAAGGTGGTTACTCTCTTCAAAAAAAGGGAATTTTCCAGTTCTATTACTGCTGATCGTCCCGTTTCTTTTTCTTTTCTTAATTTTAAGACGATTCTTTGACTGGAAACAGGTTCGTCCTTTTGTTACTATCTTTAAATTTGTTTTCCGATTCTACAAATTTTTTATCGACTTTATTATATCGATTAAAAACGCTTTTATTTCCCTCGGGTCATGTTTCCCGTTTGTTCTTATTTTTAAAGAAATGATTGTTGATAATATTTCATTGGTTATGGGGTCTATTTCTTAAGATCTACTTAGTTGTAAAATAAAACTTTAAAGATCGGCTAACGTTTCGACCCAAATGGGGTCCCTCTTCAGTGCCAAATAGTAATAATAATCATGCAATTAAGAATGACTAATTAATAATATAATATAATAATAAAAAAACATGCTACGACTTATTCAGTCGGGCTTTTATGTCAGTGCATGCTCAGGTAGTCGAGGAGATTCTCACAACGTTCAGCTGTGCGCGTGCTTATGTGTGAGTGTGGGAGTAAACTCGAAATATCCAAACTCTCAGCAGATTCCACTGTCACAGTATGCACAGGTCCCTTTACTAGCTATGCTCAAGTACACTTGAGTTATAAAACAATTTGGTCAGAAAACTTTTTTAATTGGCTAATTTATATATTTATCTATTTTTTTTTTGTTCACGACAACGGAACCCTGTTCCAATTAAATTATATTTCATTTTCTAATTTTTAATAAAGGACACTGCACTTATAAAACAATTTGGTTACAAAACTTTTTGATTTATCTAATTTATTTATCTATTTATTTATTTATATATTCTTATGTTCACTTTAGTTTTATTGAATTTTTAAACTTGAGGCACTTAAACAATTGTTAAAATTATTATTTTTTATTCACAACAACGAAGCACTGTCCCAATTAAATTGTGTTTCACTTTCTAATTTTTAATAATAAAGGATAGGCCGTTAGACAAGTCGAGAGCCCAGGACCAGTGAATCGCCTTTAAGCAAATCATAAGATTTGGAACCAACGTCGCACTAACTTTTCGACAAAAAACACTTCCTTTCTAACGTCATCCTGGATGTCTTCTCACCAGAAAGTCAGTTTTTATCTTGATGCAGAACAGACCGGATCTCCTCGTATCAACTTGAAAATTAAAACAAACTGTTCTTGTCCGGAGAAATTCAAAAATTGCGGGAGTTCGTGTTCGTGTCGATTATTCGGAGAAATCTTTAATAAAAATCAATATCTCAAATCCAGGTTCCACAAAACAATTATCCAGTGCAGTGTCCTTTATTATTGAAAATTAGAAAGTGAAATATAATTTAGAAATCAGAAACTTGTGTACCCAATCTATAAAATAAGTGGTTAACTCGACTTCCATATTCAGGGACTGTTTCATTGAGACTGTTGGGACTGTTTCTTAACATTTGATAGTTCTTGAAGGAGCTGACCTACGTCTTCTTGTACTGAATATATTTATTCAAGAGTTTTTAATATCTGATCTAGTGAAATATTGGTTTTATTTTGAATATGAATTCTAGGTCTACCAATTATCTTATTTCGAATTAACATCCTCAAATATGGCATTTCCCGAGGGGTTAGCATTGAGTTTGCGACCTTACAATGAGCAATGAACGTTTTGATGGATATCGAATTATCATCAAAAACTGGGATTAGATCCTTAGCTATTTCTGATACTCTTTCAGGATTGAGAGTCTTCGCAAGTAAAATCATAGCATTTGAGGTCATTAAATCAGTTTGATTGGAATTCGCCACCAAACTCCAGGCTCCATCCATCGGCCCGGGAGCGCTAGTGGAATTTGAACTCATACTGGAATTATTCGCTGCAGAATAGACAAATTAGCGGAATCTCCGATATTCGAATTTTGGTTGTTTGTAACTGAGGAAGGATCAGGCTTATTATTTTGAATGTTCACATTATCAAGAATAGAGGCAGGCCTTCTTCTCCTCGTTTTAACCATTTTCTTAAATCTAGGACTTACTACTTATTGCAATTTAGAGCAGACCTGCACAGCAAGGAGAAATTCCAGGAATTTTCCTCGAAACTTCTCAAAAGCCAGATGGGTCATTTCCACCTCCACTGCTCTCTCCTCAGGTTCAGAGAGCACGGGTGGTGGTAATATCGTGTCGTCTCTCATCAGCATCTCCTCACTGTCATGACGTAAAATGTGTCGGTCCAGTGCCGTTAAGATGAATCTAAGCAGGCGCTTTGGGTACTTTTGTGTACAAAAATATATGTTATAAAAATCTAAAATATGCATTTTAAGCGTAACGAAAATGTGTTAGGAATTGCATTTTAATTGTAACTCACATTAAAATGATTTGAAACATTTTTCCTGGCTAGAAGCATTTGTTTGGATATATTTTATATTGCTAGATTAAAAAATTTAGAGAGGAAATATCATTAATATTTGCAATACTTTAAAGTTCTTAAAATTCTGGAACTCATTTTCAAGATAATTTAATATAGAATTGGAATAATTTATTTGAAAACTTTTTCTGCCAAGAAACTTCTCTTCTTACTGGTCACAACAAACATTTAATTTTTTACAGCTATTTTAGAGAAAAGAAAAATCTTCTGCGTTATTATTGAAAGAGAATAATTTTTTAACATTGAGTTCCAACATTTGCACTTTAAAATAATTTAAAATGACCCACATCTGCATAAAACTTATGATTATATATATTTGCATATATTAACATTTCCATTTTTAAATTAAAAATATTCCTTGCTAATTTGTAATAGTAACTGTGGATTTTTGATAGAGAATGTCGATATATATATATATATATATATATATATAAAATAATAAACATATTCTTTGACAAATAACTTGAGTCTTAAGATGATTTTCTTACTTTATTTAACACCAGTATTTCCAGATTTTGAGAATAAACATAAACTTGTATTAGAATTTATAACTAATTCAAAAAAATATTAAATATTAAATATTTCTGGACAGCAAAGTATGAAGAATTGAATTTAAATTAGTTACTCAAAAGTGCCTTCTGAAATTAGTGTCTACGACACTGAGCTCTACGGAGAGAGCTGAGGAGAGACGAAAGACCATGCGAAAACACTACCAACCGAACTTCTCTCAAATCTGAGAAGAGAGCAGTGGTGGGAAAAATGCCACATCTGGCTTTTGAGAAGCACACCCCTTGCTGTGCAGGTCTGATTTAGAGTTGTCCCTGTAAAAGCACTAGAAAATCACTGATTCTAAATTGACCATATTTATTTGTTTTTTTTTTCAGAAAAATTTTACACTTGATCACACTTCATTTCAGGATGCTGAAGGAAGGTAGAGCCCACAAAAACCCTGCTAATTCTAGTCCTAATGACTCGCGAAGGAGGAAGAGCCTAGTGAAAGGCCCAGGGAGTCCAAGTCCAAGAATCCGGTGGCTAAGGACGTCCTCTCAGTCCCTCGGTGTCGTAGCCCTTCACGGGCCGATCCAACGATGCCGGTTTATACCCTTCGCGGGCCGGTTAAGGATTGTCAAAATGTTGATTGTTAAATTTTGTGTTACAATCAAACACTTGACAGAATTTTAATTTCTATTGATGAAGAATTTTTGCATTTTTTTTTTCAATAGATAGTGTTACCGTACAAATTAAGGGTGTTGAGCCCATGCTAAAAAAATTGCGAAAATTGTGCAAATGCCGTAATTTCCAATTGCTTTTATAGTACACGGATTCAGGTTAAAGAATTAGTCTCCTGAATTTGCGTGAAGTTCGGAAGGAACTTCGAGATTGAAGATCAGGCGGAAAGAAGCGTTTTTTCCGAAAAAAGGAAAATCTCGTCCGATATCCGAGATGAGAAATGTACAAATTAACACGGGTACGAGCATGAGAGTAGCTATCCTTTCTTTCCGCGAATTAAAAATGTGAATAAGAAATAAATATCAAAAAGTGATATTTATTTACGTGGAAGTATAATTGCTTTGAAGATGTTTTAAAATTGATTTGGAGTATACAAACAAATTTAAGCAAGAAAGGAATTCTATAGGATTTCGATATTCTGATGTTTTAATATATATTAATTTATTTTATTTTATTACCATAATTTCTTTCCCTATTTTTGTTTCAATTCTTGGTTCCCTAATCATCAGCACAAATTAATGAACATTAAAATAAAAAGACTATTTATCTGCTCAAATTTCCTGCAACAGTCGATAACATGTTATATAGGTGTAGAGATTTAAAATTCTCGGTCGTATAAAATTGGGTAATATTCTCGAGAATATTACCGAGAATATTCTCCTTCCGGAGAATATATGAGAATTTTCAATTTTCGAATATACATTGCAATTTAAAATAGTTATAAGATATGTAAATGAATGTAATTATAAAATATAAGTATAATAATTACGTGTTGACATTTTCAAAAATAAATTTACGTAAATAATTGTAAAATCTATTATCTGCAGCACACGCAGCAGAGACAGGAAACATACCAATGTCTTAATAATGCTTTCTTTTATAAACAGTATATAAACAGAATTCAGTTAGAAAATTTTCTTTTTATTATGCCTATAATATCCAACATGGAACATGATATAGTTTTCTTAATAAACTTTAAGAATATTGTAAATTCTACTTCTAAATGCAGTCGTAAAATATTTTAATAAAGTAACATTAATTAATAAGCCTAGTAACGTAAAATCTATAAAACGTAAAGCAACAACTTTATAGATTCAATAAACACTCTAGAAGTACTATAATAGTTATTAAAGCTATTTTAAGTCCTTTGTCGAATTTATCACTTATCATCTGTAAATTTTTCTCAGTCTTGTTTTGTCTTTGAGATCTCTTTCTGAATAATGTAGCTTTAAAAGAAATAATATTAATAAATATTGTAATGAAAGAAACAATAGAGTCTAAAGCAACAAGAACTCTATAGAGAATTATTTAAGTCTTCTAATACTTCCTCAGTTATTTCAAATTCGTCATCGAATTCTTTTTCGAGCTCTTCCTAGTCAGATAAAGATTCTGAGTCTTGGAAAACTTCTTCTGGATCCACCAATTCAGATGCAGGTTCGCTAACAGGTTCCATCTAAGCCTCAGATGAAAAATTAAATCGGAATTGCTTTTTTTCTCTTGCTATTAGTATTCAGTAGATGCAAATTGTGTGCAATAAATGTTAACATTCCTGCTCTTTCTTGTGAATCTATTTCTTTTGGCAGAGTGAATGTGTCCGTAAGCGCTAAAACTTCTTTCTATGGCTGCACTTGAGGCAGGTATTCCTAATATACCAACACCAATTGAACTTAATTCGGATCCGCACATTGTACCTTTCCACCACGTTTACGAAGTCTTTCGTATAAATTCCAGTACCACTTCTATATTCAGTCAAGTCTGTTACAACTTCTTTTGCAAGTTTCTGATTCTCACTATGAAC
>JBAGKK010046589.1:0-10266 GCA_037177015.1 Euceroptres primus
TAAACTCGACCTGCTGTATATTGACAACCAGTCGTTCTAGAGATGTCTTCTTTGGTGAATTAAAATAGGTCCACTAGGACTACAATTACAATTTCGTGGAGTTATAAGAAAATTTAAGACAACAAACATAGGCGGGTACACTTAGCAACGTTTACCTTAGTCAAATTTAATAACTTTATCACTAACGGACTAAAATACTTGCGACTTTGGTGTTACCGCATTGTTGAGTATTCCTTTATTTAAACCATGTATATCCGCAAACCAATTCACCGGTCATAAGTTCCTTCAGAGAGCAGTTAAGTAATTCGCGAAACTTTGAAGATCTTAAGCGAACCAGATGATTATGCTAAAATAAAGTAATGAAAACAATTAATGACATGTAATGAAATAAGAAAATCCAATTTTATACTTCCTGAGAGACGTATTAAAATGAAGACATGAGAAGGACAACTCGGTACGAGGAAAAAACTCGTTCCTGAAAATTTACTGCAATAGTTCAAGGATCTTGGATACGAAAAAGGTCTGTAAATATTCCATAACCTTTTAATAAAAAATTCATAAATTTCTGAAGAAATTACAGTACTTCTAATAATTCTTAAAAATCAGTATCGGAGAAAAAATTTCAGCAAAATTAACAAAACTTTTCATGGAGAATTCATGCATTTTTCAGAAACATTTGCAGTTGTCGTCGGCATTTGGGCTGTCGTCGCGAGTTCGATTCTTCGATATTGCGAATGGTAACTGTGTTACCTAGTATGTAGGCTTGAAGAAAGCCACAAAAAGTTTTTTTCTTAAAAGAATTTGTTTTAAATTTTCAGATACAGTTCAGGAAAACTTCAAGTATTTATCTGCTAAACTTCAGGTATCTATCTGCTATTGTATCACGCGCCTCCTCCTCACATAACTAGTTGTAGTACCCAGCCCCCCATGCCGATGACGCTACAAGGTTGACAGTAATACCAAAAGCTTTTGGTAATGCACTGCCCAATCCATGGCCTGTGCGTTCCGGACTCGTTCCATCATTCCTTTTCTTTGTGTCTAAATAACCACATCGATTGAACTGTGTTGATAAAAATCGAAAAAATCAGTAAAATGGATCATAAACGTAGATATGAAGATAAAGAGGAAAAAATTTCAAAAAAGTTGAGAAGATTGAAAGATAAGATGAAAGATAAGGAAGAAGAACTTCGCAGACTGCAAGAGAAGAGTAAGTACAGCCTCAACATGAGTATGCAAGCGTCATCGTACGTTTTATCGAAAGATTAAAAATCTCTCGATGTTGAAGCACGCATGGAAATGGGAAAAGCTAAAAAGGTCATGGCGTTCAAGTAACGTTTTTCTTTTCCTGTCAAATCGGACAAGTTTCCGTTAGAAACCAAGTTTTTTCTTACTGGCACACAATAAGATCAGTGCAAGTCACATGCAATTATACAATCTTCTTTTAATACGACAAAAGACGATCCATATTATTTTCACTCCAGTGCAGTCAAGTACTCACTGTACGAAACTGAAAGATATTGTTCTTACAATCCTTTCTTTTCTAAATGTTTTCTAGGCAGGAATGCTAACTCCGATTCTCCACCCAGAAAAAGATTTCATAAAAGAAATCGATCTTCAACTTAAAATCGAAGCTCGCGAACCTCTTCAAAGAATTTCCAGAACCGATCATACGACCTGTGATCAGAATACACGTCAAGTTATGATTCTCGCAGGGGATCTCCTTACGAGCACAAATCCCCATATGGCAGATCGCGACATCGACATGACAGATCGCCAGCTCGATACTATAGATCGCGATCACGATATGACAGAAGTTCAGTCAATGATTCTCCAAAAAGATTCTACCATCGCCGTTCAGATGAAAGGGTAAAACATTCGTCTAAAATATCCCCAGGAGAGTCTGAATCTCCGTGACATCAGCAAAGGAAAAAACAGCTTACTCCGGAAAAAATCTCCAAAGATTGCTCCAAGAGAATAGCGGTCTTGATTCTTCCTGTAAGAAACCCGTAGAGAATATAACTTCTGACACAAAATCGAATGGAGAGAAGCAGAAAGAGCAAGTGATAGAACCTTTCCTCGATGCGCAATTTCTAAAAGCGATGGGGAAACGTCTGGAGTTGGAGAAAAAACGAGGGCCAGCGGTTCACACGGATATCGTAATACACTGGGATGAGATACTGGAGAAAAGGGTTACCAAAGGAGGACCGTACAAAATTATAGAAAACATACCCTATTCCTAATCATTGCATGCAATACGAGCCTCCTAAGCTTAACAAAGAAATTAAGGCTTCCCTGACTGAACCTATTGTCACGAGAGATAATCGAATTATTGATAAACAAGAAAAAGTGTGAGTATGCTCAGTAGCATTGAGCACAACTTTGTCAAAATTACTAATAAATGAAACAATTGAAAGACTTGATTTGATAACGATTATAAGTGACCTTTCTTGCATCCTGATAGATCTGCAGCATGATGAGACCCTTACAAGACGTCTCATTCTTACATCAGTACTTAATTCAGCTCTTAACGAAACTTTAACCGCTCCCGAGCCGGTAAGTGGAATTTGGAGAAAATCTTATCGAGACATTGAAAACAGCTAAAAGTTGGAATAAATCATCGCAGGACGTGAAACCTGCAACTAAGAATGCACGAACAACTGCAAATATGTAAAAAAAACTCGAAGGGCCTCGCTCGCCAGAAGACTCAGAAATCAGGAGCTGGGGGGAGGCATCACAAACCATTTACTCCTGCAGGGAAGAGCTACAAACGTCTGAGCTACAATTGCCCGAACTTCAATCGCCCGAGTTACAGTCGCCCGATGACTTCGAGGATGGACAGCAGACCGAGCTCATATAGTAAATAACGTTAGATCCCAAAGTAAGTACTTTACCAGGTCGATTAAAATTATTTCGACCAATATGAAAAAGTCTTATCTCGGACTAAATAGCACTTGAGTGCTATTTAGAGGAACAATGTTAGTCGAGAAATGAAAAACGACGAATGGCAGAAAAAATAGAAGAATTGCTTAGCAAAGGAGCAATTCAAAGACGCCAAAATCGGCAAGATCAGTTCCTATCGCCTATTTTTCTTGCTCCCAAACCGGACGGCTCTTATCGCTTCATCCTCAATCTCAAAAAATTAACAAGTTCATAAACACAGAACATTTTTAATTAGAAAATACGAATGGCACGAGATCTGATCAGACCTAACTGTCTCATGGCAACCTTGGACCTTAAAGATGCATATTATCTCGTTCCAATTGCTCATTCTTTTAAAGAATTTTTAAGATTCACCTTTAATGGCCAAACTTTCGAGTTTCTTTCTCTACACTTTGGTTTAAGCAGCGCCCCATATGTCTTCACAAAGTTGCTTAAACCGGTCGTATCATTGTTGCGCGAACGTGGTTATGTATTTGTGATTTACTTGGATGATATTCTTTTGTTCGAAGATTCTGAGAAAGAATATACAGAGAATGTACATGAAACTTGTCTTTTACTAGAAAAATTAGGTTTTATCATCAATAGAGAGAAAAGTCATTTAAGACCCGCTAAGAAACGCAAATTTTTAGGCCTCATTTTAAACTCTAAGGAGATGAAAATCCAGTTACCGACAGAAAAAGTAGAAAGGGTACTGAAATTATTAGAAAATTATAAAATACATTCGTATTACAAAATTCGAGATTTTGCATAATTGATAGGCACTTCGAAATCCAGTTGCCTAGCAAGAAAATATGGCTAGGCCCATATTAAGGATCTCGAGCATGAAAAATATCAAGCATTGAAAAAGAGTAATGATAATTTCTATTCAATGGTAAGACTAACACCTTCAGTGAAAAATGACCTATCTTGGTGGGGGAAAAATATTCCACATATTTCTAGTCCTATTTTTAGTCCTAGATTTGTGGTATAAATTTTCTGAAATGCATCTCTCTCGGGCTAGGGCACCGATTACAGTGACGATTCAGTTGACGGATTCTGGAATACGGAGGAGTGACAACAGCCTATAAATTAACTCGAATTAAAGGCAGCATTTTTGGTCTAAAATGCTTCGCCAATGATCTCAAAAACTGTGACGTCCGACAATGACAATACGACTGCCATCTCTTACGTCAATCATATGGGTGGAATACGTTTTCAAAACGTGAGCAGAATTACCAAAACTATTTGGAAATGGTGTGAGCGTCGCAATATTTGGATCTTTGACTCGTATATCCGATCTGCAAACAACGTTGTTGCAGACCACGAGTCTCACCGGCTGGAACCAAAAATCGAATTCAGTCTTTCACAGAAAGCCTTCCAAGAAATCAAAAGAGCTTTTGGAAATCCAGACATTAACTTATTCGCGAGTCGAATAATTAAATAATGTTGTAAATACGTTTCTTGGGAACAGAACGATAAACGCTTTCACTCTCGATTGGAATAATATATATTTTTATGCTTTCTCACCATTCACTATAATTCCCAAAGTTCTCAAGAAAATAATTAAAGACAACGCTAAAGGTATTCGATGCATGCAAATGTTTGAATCGACCATAAAGTTTGAACCGCAAATTAACCATTTATCTTCTTGCAACAGGGAACATCACCTTCTCTAGTCCCGGCTTTCCCTGGTGGCAGGAGTCTTCTCGAACAGGCTTACAAATTAAAAAATATGTCACTTGACACCATAAAAATTAGTATCGCTTCACTGTCATCTTCATCTTTACGTCAGTATGATACAGCGCAGAAAAAATGGTGGACATTTTGCCATCTCACTGGAATCTTCGTTTTCTCCGCCACTATTCCGAACGTCCTGCAATTCATCTCCAAAGAATTTAAGACAGGAGCTGCATATAGATCCATTAATTCGTTAAGATCAGCAGTTGTTCTCATCTTGGGGCCTCGGATTGGAGAAGATTCATCTGTAAAAATATTTTGCAGAGGAATTGCCAAATTACGACCAGCGCAAAGGAAATATGACTCAACGTGGGATCCTAAGGTTGTTCTTGACCATATCTCGCAATGGTCTTCAAATTAAGAAATCTCATTAGAAGTCCTGTCCAAGAAAGTGGCTGTATTGTTAACCTTAACAACAGGACATGGAATACGAACCCTGGCAGCTACTAACATTCAAAACATAGAAAAGAAAAACGATCAAATAGAAATAAAAATCTCGACACAACTTAAGACGTCTGGTCCAAATAGACCACAACCAAATTTGATTCTTCCTTTATTCCCAAATGACCCAACGGTATGCGTAGCATCAGCTCTGGAAGTATATTTTTATCGAACTAGTGCCTCGCGGAAAGACACTAACGAACTTTTTATTGTTTGGAGAAAACCACATAAAGCAGTTACAAGTCAACCTCTAAGCAGGTGGATCAAAGGTACTTCAGAGAAAAGCGGACTGGAAATCTCAACGTTCTCGGCGCACAGCACACTCCATGCAACAACATCCACAGCTAAGAGAAACTGCGTAAACATCGATCTCATAAGAAAAACTGTTGGATGGACTTCGTAATCTCAAACCTTTGCAAAATTCTATGATTGTAGACTGCAAGAAGGCCACAGCAACTTTGCAAAAGCAGTTTCAAAACGCTAAACACGGTTTCCTCTTTGCATTTTCTAGTTTTCTCTTGATTAATGTTCATAAATATAAGAAATAAAAGCTTTCTTTTACTTCGTTTAATGGCAAATTCATCAGATTACTACACATTTCATCGTTTTATATCACCGTACACCTTTGAACATCTACAACTGGTGATCTGAGGAGGAGGCGTATAATACAAGTGAATGATTAAACGAACTTACCTAGTGAAGTTCTTTCACAATTGTTCGAAACGCACAGGCCACGGATTGGGCAGTGCATACATACAAAAAATTTATGGTATTACTGTCAACCTTTGTGGCGCCATCGGTATGGGGGGCGGGGTACTACAACTAGTGATCTTTCGGAGGAGGCGCTTCATACAATTGTGATAGAACTTCACTAGGTAAGTTCATTTAATCATTCAAATATCTCTGATAATAATGTTCATAAAATTTACCAAACTTTCCCCGGTACCCAAGAGTTTTGAAAAAAGTTCAGAATTTTTTCAGGTACAAATTTTTTCTGTGTAAAGACTACTTTTTTCGAAATTCTGTTAAAATTTTACTTCAAAATACTTACTATTCTTGTTCGTAATGCTGTTTACAACAGCATCCAGTTCTTCAAATTGTTAGATTGTGTTTAAAGGGAAACCTGTTAAAGGTTCATATAGAGTGTCAGTCAGCTTTTGAAAATATTTCACTAACCTTAATTACAAATTGCATGAAACTTTTCATAATGTTCCTACATTTCTTATAGATATGCATAAGGTCCATATCGTCGATCTCATCAGAATCGTTTGCTGAACTTTCGTCTTTTTCCATTAATACAAGGGTCAAAATTTTCGAAGGCTTTGTTCTTTGTATTTTACTGCTTTTAATAGGCAATCTCATGTCTTGCATTCCCGTTGGATTAAAAATTTACGAAGTCTTTCTTCCTGGTGTGTTTCTACTATTAATGGGCGATCTGTTATCTTGTATTCTCGTCGGAGTAGAAATTTTCGAAGATTTTTTCCTTTTGATTTCATCATAGCTAGCGGGTGCTGTACGATTGATTTCCACATTCATCTTAACTCTTGGCAAATAATGAGTCAACTGACACGAAGTGTCGGCAATTAGCTTGACCTAACCTACAGGTGAAACTTTCAGAAGTTTGGAAGAAGGCGCAAGACCCAAGTTGAGGAGAAGGGGTTTACTAGTACTTCAGGGGTATAGCATTGAAGTTTCTATTTTTAAATATTAAAACTTTACATGCATCCTCAAGAGCAATGGATTTGCAAATTCATTCAAACTGTTAGCTCGTCCATTTTCCGTAACTAATCCAGTTTTTACATTGGAGTCTGAAGGAGGAGTATCTTATCTAAAAATCCATGTACTTCAGTGCAATTCTTGACTAGAATCTTATCTAGAATTGATTCAGCTGTTTTTCCAGGTGCTGATTTATGATTCAATTCTGATGGGACAAAAGAATCTGAAATTTCTATCTGAATAATGGATTTCTTTAGTAGAAGCTTTTTTAAAGTGCTGCATATGTTCTAGGTAGAGGATGGAAGCTAAGGTGCTGACTCAGTATGCTTCTGTGAAGCTATGGTAAATTTTGACGACTCTTGCTTTCTAGGAAAAATTTAAGAAAAATAATTGTTCAATGGATTTAATTTTGAATGCTCTTCAAAGCTTTTAATGGAAAGACCATCCCACTTTTCAAGCACACGAAATACTTATGTCATAAGATTCTTTTTTTCTTACTCTGCTTCTTAGACAGTGACCGTTATGAAATTAAGGGGCACTTTTCGATATTTTCCAATAATTTCCATTCAAAATAATTTGACCAAAATTTAAGTTAAATATGAAAATCTACCAACAAGTAATGGATTTATGGATGCACAATGTCAAAATTGTGTTTTGACAAAGTTTTATGGCGAGAGAAACAAAATGAGACGAAACTGAACTTTCCTTTCGTCTCATTTCGTTTCTGTCGCCATAAAACTTTGACAAAATACAATTTTGACATTGTATCTGCTTAGCACCATCACTTGTTGGTAGATTTTCGCATTTAACTTAAATTTTGGTAAAATTATTTTGAATTTATGGAAATTATTGGAAAATATCAAAAATTGCCCCTTAATTTCGTAACGATCCCTGTTCTTAGATTAATGTTTTTTTTTAGAACATTCTATTTATCTAAATTAAAAAATGAATATTTCCTAGAAGTGTGGATCTAGATGTCATAATCATTTGAGTCTTTATATTCCTTTAAAATTATTTAAAACTAAGTACGGTATGAAATTTTGAATATTAAACATTTTTATAGGCTTTAAACAATATCATTCTTCAAACAGTTACGCACATGGATTTTCTCAGAAACTTAATTTGTGCAAAGGAAAGTTTAAAAATTTTATGCTATAACTTAATTTCCCCTTAATTACATTTAAATTTAATATATATTTACTAACGAATTGACTTGTCTTTTCTCCTTCTGCTTCGCAATTTCACTCGCGATGGTTTCTAACCGTTTTATTTCTGCTTTCACAGACTTAGTACCTGCACACTGTTTTCGTCGAGATTCCTCATCTGAAGATGAAGCTTGAAGATGTTTCGGCGTAATAACTTGTCTTCCGGTTCTTGATATCCTTATATATTTGTTCTTTACGGGTTTTTCTTAATTTAGGCTAGTCAAACTCTTCCATGTTGGTGTAAATAAGTGGAAAGAAAATGAATGATGAAGGTCCTTGCCAAGAAGTTTAGAAACTTGATGTTTCAAACACATCTCTGCATACTTAATCTACATGTGGAAAACTTAAGGGACAAAAAATTTACAACTTTCTGATGATTCATAACTGTTTAATTATTTTTCTACTTAAATGTAAAATAAAGAAATGAACATACATGAACAAAAAAGCAAAGGCTATTTTTCTTGATGTTATAACTCTATGTGATCGTCCACGAAAAATCAGTCTAGTTCACAAATAATATTAATCACATATTTATTTTAATTTTAATGAAAATAATCAGCTTAAGTGTGATCTGCTTATTTAAAGTGAAGTGGCATTAATAAAGTTGCCAGATTTCACATACGCTCTTACAAAATGAATATAATATTATTCTATTCTGTCTCGCCGCTCTTGGTGTTAAATAAGCCACGGTAACAATTTTTATTAATACTTTCCAGAATTAGTTTCTTTTATACTCCAATTTTCATAAATATTACATTACAGGAGCTGAAAAATGGAAACATTCATAATGTATAAAAACATTTACAAATTAATATTTGGTGTAAAAAAAAAGTGACGACTTCGGACATTGAATAAAAATGTTGAAATATCTTCTCAACGTTTCGAAACCAACATGGTCCCTTCCTCAGGAGCTAAATAATAGAGATAAAAAGTTTGCCAAGTGTTTGTAGTTGCCTTATGATCCATGTATTGGTATTTGGAAACTTGGTTTCTTGGTGAATCATCGTTTACACTTTAAAAAATACTTATTAATGGCATAACTTTATGAGTGAGGCTCTCGTTCTTTCTTTTAAAATAACCTTCTTTTACTAAACATTTTTTACCAACGTTTCGGAAACACATAAAGCTATGACATTAACAATTATTTTCTAAAGTGTAAATGATGATACACTAAGTAACCAAGTTTCCAAATTCCAATACATGGATCATAAAACTATATATTAAAAACACTTGGCAACCTTTGTATCTCTTATTCTGAGGAGAGGGCCATATTGGCCTCGAAACGCTGAGAAGATATTTCAACATTTCTATTTATTATCCGAAGTCGTCACATTTTTATACATCAAATATTGATTCCTCGGACGTTAAAATAGATTTTGATCAACAATTTAATATATAATTACATATTAAATGAATTACAAAATATTTTACATATTTAATAACAATATCTAAGGCTACTTACTTATTCTGATAATATTTTCTGCCTATTAACCAATAAAGGCTCCATAATTCTCCTCCTTCAACAGCAATCTAATTTTGTGTCAATAGTAATGGTGTTAGTAATGTGACACAAATGATCTAATTTTCAATTACGTTCTCCTCAAGTGACTCTATTCGGACATCCTGTACCCTAGCGGAACGCGTGAACGGAAAAGTGACAAAGGAGTACCGTCACCTTTCCATAACCTGTTCGTCATCTTTCCGTTATTTGGCAAAAAATGA
This sequence comes from Euceroptres primus, assembly GCA_037177015.1. Classification (NCBI taxonomy): domain Eukaryota; kingdom Metazoa; phylum Arthropoda; class Insecta; order Hymenoptera; family Figitidae; genus Euceroptres; species Euceroptres primus. The sequence continues at coordinate 9,741 of JBAGKK010046589.1, forward strand.
ATAAGAACAGAAGAATTTAAATTGCTGCAATTATGATTCTGTGTTAACTTTTGAGTTAAAAGGGACCTGAGGCAATGCAATAATTTTATTATCAGCGATAAAAATTTTTAAAAAACATTCATTCCATTATAGTTTGCGTAAACAACTTCAAGGTTATTTTAATGATGCATTACATTTTTAACGTTGCAAAAATTTATATCGTAGACGTGTAGATTATAATGTAGAACCTTTTAGAACATTATTGCATTATATATGGCACTTCCTGTTACTGACACTCGAGAAGCTTCGATGGTTCGTGTCCGTGCTTAGTTCTAGAATTTTCTCGAAGGTGCGACATTATCATCACCAGAATATTCTAAAGCTTAATTTGACGTAAACAAGGTGAAATTTCATAAAATTTTGCATAAACAATGATGATGATTAATCCGCAAATTATAATTTAATATGAGTAACACAGGCCAACAATTCTCAGAACCAGAGACCAGACCTACTATACCCGAAGGTTTTTGCTGCGCTGAATCCGAAT
>JBAGKK010046600.1:0-10266 GCA_037177015.1 Euceroptres primus
TACACGAGGCCGAAACGTCTGATGATAAAATAACTGTTTCATCATTTACTGACCCCAAAGCCACAAACTCAACGAGTCTAATTTAAAGGAGGGTCGCAAAAAAGTCATTTCAATTTTATAATTATTCCTTTAAATAATTTACCAACCGTATTAAAACTCTTATACGTCGCTTGGCTACTACGATAAAATCGTTTTTCTACTCTTTAGATTGTGTTTTAATTGTATCTCCGCCGAATACGAATGCGCGTCGTGCTTACCATTTAATTATTCTCTTGTGAGTGGTCTTTGGTTTTCTACAAAAAATATATATAATATCCTTAACAGTAGTGACCGATACTCGATACGTGATTTGTAAAATATTAATAGAGTCACCCGAGGTTATTTTTTAACCTGTCATTATTGAGAACAAGGCGCTTGGGCCCAAGAGAGTGACAGTGCCAGTATCGGACAAGCGACTTAACTTTTGGTTCGGGTATCAAAGTTGTGCGACGAATCTATGTTTGGATCAATCTCTACGTGAACGTATATCTATCCACTTATTCGCAAGTGTATACATTGAAATACGAAATTATACAATTAGATTTAATCAAATCAGCGAATATATGTTATCAGATTTATGAAACTAATATGTCGACACTCTAAAATGTAAATAAATATTTCTACGCTTCCAACCAAAATCATTTTACTTTTACCCAAAATCCGCGAAAACTCTGCAACTAAACGGTATTACGGCGCTAGAAAGACAAATACTGTAACAGTCTTTTTTACGAGGGGCTTCTCACTGAGAAATCTCTACTAGCTCTACTACTCTACTAGGCAACTAGGCAAGATCCGATTACAATAAATTACACAATTTTAGGTTGACACAACCTAAAAACAACATGCTCTGATACGAGTACACGTCTCGTTGGTGTTGACGACTATACCCAGCTAACACAGTTACTAGCCTGAGCAGTAAAAAACAGATAAAAAGATTCAGGAAACCTATCACTGGTGACTTCCCTAGTGGTCAGCTGGTGACTATAGATTTCCCACTCAAAACAGTAACATGTTACAGACGTGGCAGGTAACATTATCATGCCAGAGTAGTCACATTTCAGTAACAACGGTCGGTGATGACTCTTAGTTACGGCATCTGCCGCCAGATGTCGCTTTCTCGGCTATCACCGCCCGTTGTTACTAGAATGTGACTACTTTGACGTTATGATGTTACATGCTACGTTTGTAACTTGTGACAATCCGTTGTTACCTGCTGAAACTGTAACATACTATTAAAAATCTCACTCGTTACCTGTGATCACTGAGGAACTTTCCAGGACAGTAACGTGTTAGCTGGGTAGACACTGTGAATTCCATCACACTTTGTGAAAGATTTCCGAGATTACCGAGATTTTCAAGAGTTCTTCCAGAGTTCTCTTAAGATTTTCCGTGCAGCAATCTGCGACTTCTCAGTGAGAAGTCCCTCGCTTTTTTGTGATGAAAAATAATTCTAAAATGCAAGAAATATAGAACTATTCATAAAATGGTTTTTTTTGGTGGTAGAGTACATAAACGATTCTGTAATTAATGATAATGTTATTAGTCAGCCTTTAAACGCTGATTTGGGAGATCTAACTGTAGCTTTTCGGATACACCAAAATATCTGTATTCATAGAAAAGTCGGGTGATTGCATCATAAATTATGCTAATAGAGGATAATAAATTAAACTAACTACGACTGCATGCTTTATAGTCCAGTCATAAGGGCGGATAAAGGGATGAAAATGGAAATAACATGAGTAGCTCAAAACTTTGACTTAAAAACGTTACTTAAGAACAAAAGCTATAAGATACGTTTTTTTTCAAGAACTAGTGATATAAATATGCCAAGTGAAAAAAATGTTGTTTGGAGTTATTTTTCTTCATTTCGCAGGAAATTTCACATACATTTTTGTGTATCAATTCATAAATCATTATAAAAAATATTTCCAACGCAGAAGCGCAGTCTAGAGTATTTTGTATCATGTCGAAAAAAGATTTTAAATTAAATTTTTGTTTTGGCCAAGATATTTCCATCCCATACGACGTAATGACGGTCTCATCTGTTTAGAGATAGGGATATCGATAGCTGCAAAGACGTGATGACCAATCACATACACTATCTGTTTCTCTGATTTCACTAAGGAACATCGATTTTGTGAATGGAGAGTGCGCCAGAATTTTTGAAAGATTTTTTCTAGTCTTTTCTTCTATTTTTCCTAAAGTAAAGTTTAAGCTTTGTACTTTACGGCAGGAATACCAAGAATTATGAACACACTTTATTTCAAGTGCAATTTGGGTATCTCGGAAGTCATGTACGCACTCAAGTATTTAAAGGTTATGTAAATATTTAAAAGCACGAGCATAACTCCTGCAAAAACTGAACCGAACTTCGAATAATATTTTTTCAATGATTTTCATATTTTTTAGCATGAAGTAAGGTGACGGCACCAGCCTCCGGTCATGTACCAGAGGCTGTCAGAGCTTTTAAAAAGCGCTGACCGAATTAAGGTACGTGGCCGGAGACTGGTGTCATCGCTCTATAAGCGTGACGGATCCAGAATTTTTTCAGGGGGAGAGGTGATTTTATGCGAAAGAGAGAGATAGAGAAAGAGAGAGAGAATAAAAAACATATATCTCTCTCTATCTTTCCTCTTATAATTGATGGTTTGGGGGGGGGTCGCCCTAATAGCCAGAATCGCCCCACACTGGATCCGCCCCTGTTTTCAAACATGTCAAAAACGCGTTTTTTACGCTATACCTTAATCTTCTCAAAACCTTTATGCGATAGACAACTTTCAAGCTCGTATTGGTGTTCATCGTGAAAAAATTTATCAAAAATACGTTGTCAATTTCCATTAACATAAAAATTTTAAAAATGTTCCAGAGTGTCTTCAGAGAATAATATGTTTCAACTTTACTGTTACGCTAACGCCTAGGCGCCAGGCCAAAGAATTTTCGGCGCGGCGTACGATGCTCGTTGATGCTTTTGGCTGTCGAAGCAGAGTACCTTCATCCTATGTTTTCGCCTCAATCAAGAGATCAGTTTTTAATTTCAATGAATTTTCATGATATGGCGCCCGCTGATTATTATCCGCGTCAGTCGTCCGTTAATTTTGTTGGATCGCTAGCATTGCACCTACGCAGTTGTAACTTGTGGCCGGTAATCGTCAATCAAGCTAAGTATAGATCTGTCGGCGTGGTGCTGTGATCCGGTTTTGTGCAAGCACTTCCGGTAGGTGATGCTGCACTAGCGCCGCTACTAGCTCTCGTTGCCGCGAGGGGCGAACGACTAGCTACATCTGCGCTACTCTCCGATCCTCCGTTGTTGCACCCACCATACTGTGCACTATTGTGGGAAGACGCCAGCGTATCCCCACTGCAGTAGTAATATGTTGAGTCTGCAAGATAAACAGACAAACATTTTTTTGTGGTTCTTTAATCAAAGAATGAATTTTCTACGGAAAAGAATTTCGATTTGTTGAAAACTGCTGACATATAAACTAGAGGAGAGTCCCCTAATATGAGATAGCTAGGTTTCTGCTAAACTATACAAGGTTCTATCTATTGATGCATTATGTACATATACTCCATGGGGGGAGCCCTATTTAGTGAAAAATTTGTTGTTGAACCGTACGTTTACTCGTCGTAAACGAAAAATCAAGAAATTGGTCATTATTAATCTTAAAGGACGTGCAGGAGTAAATTCTACAAAAGAGAAAGACAAATTTTATGAGTGGATAGACTGTGAACTAAAAAATGGAATAATGTGTCATTTGGACACACATTTGTTCAACTTACCAAAAATAAAAATACAAGTAAAATGCAAATATTAAAAGTTTAAAAAATTTAAAAATGGCGGACTTATGGCATTTTAAAAATTTTCCATTTTTTCATTTTTATTTCCTTGGTGACCATTCCTCAGGTCATAGAAATAGTCAAAAAAAAATTACAGATACAAATGATACTAATGAAGGCAGTTTTCGCATTAATCTAACTCTGTCAAACAAATTGAACTTGGGGAAATGGTGTTCAAAAATATTGAAAATTGTTAAAATTTAACAAAAAAATGGCTGGTTTGTTGTTTATAAAATTTAAACAGATTTTTGTTAGAAACTTGACCTGATGCTAGTCCGATAAGAGACACTTTCTTAGGCAATCTCTCAAATTTTGAATCATTTATGAGCCTCTGTTCGTTAGTTATCGTGGCCACCGTTCAAAAAAATGAAAATAGGAGAAAAAGCTGTTTAAAGTTAAGAGTAAGAGTATTAGGCGGTAAGAGGCGGTAAGAGTATCCGCCTGTACGCCATTGATACTCGTTCACGATTTAGATTGTATGTTTTACCATTTTTAATGGGATATGGCTTAAAATACTTTTAAATACTTGTAAAACATTAAAATAATATTGAAAAAATCGAAAATTTTACTCATGTACTCCCCTTAACCTGGTAAGTCCTTAAACTTTGTTTATTATGTAATAAATAATTATTTGTTAATAAATTCTGCATGTAGTGATAGAGTAAGATCTTATTAATAGTAAAATGTAGGATAAACTGAATTGCTTAATTTTTTAGATTAAGTTTAGTGATCTCGAAACTACGAAGCGTGGGTGTTCTAATATGAGATAGCCAGGGTTCCCCAAATATGAGATACACATTTTCTAAAATGACGAACACTAATTTAATATGGAGATATTTTCCGCTAATAAAAAGAGAGAAAGTACTCTATTAAAGTTCATGGAAGTTTCATACGAAATAATAAGAGTGTGCTGACTGATTTACTTTGCACTTTATTAGCGATTTTTTGGGGCATCTCGTATTAGGAGCACACTTTTCCATTTTTTCAAAAATATCACTTTTTTGTATTTTTCACTTTTCCAGGAAATATAATACTTTTTTTAGATTTTCCACTCAAGAATCTTAACGCTTATTAAATTTCCTTTAGAATGACTTACTATCTACATATCAGATCCTGAATTACAACTAAATCTTTTCATGATGAAAAAATAATAATACTATTTTCCAACCAAGGAAATATTCAATTATATTTCAGGGACGGTTGTCCTTAAATTCGAATTTTAGAACAACTATTTTTCGACATTTGCTACGTACATGTCCGTTCTGAAACGGAACGAATTTTCCTAGATTCCCTGAAGAATGTTTTTCCTGATCTAATCGGTATTAATACTCACTGTTTACTTACTGAGCAACCCGCTTGTCGCTGCTCCATAACCATAACCACTGTAAGGTGCACTCGAATACTGCGAATATGCTGCACTGTACGCGTAGTCACCACTACCTAAACATATAGTTCAAAATACCACATTAGGAATTATATCAACTATTATGATTCCAGTTTATTAATATAATTATGTATTATATAAATGAATAAACAGAAAATGGATCATATAATAAAATAACTTTTGTTGATAATGAATTCTTTGTTGGAGAATACGTGTAAATCAATACTCTATTCTAAAGTTTAAAGCAAATAATACATGTAGGAATTATGAGTTCTAATTATTACTTAAAAATCTATGAATGTAATTCATTTTGTGCGGGGAAAAAATCATTTTTGTAGCTATGCCTATGTTCGCAAATGTTAGGACAAATTTTTTGCAGATACAATATTTAATAACGAACAATCATTATATTTTTTTGAAAATTGGTAAAAATGACGTTTTTCTTTACTTTGGTTAATTGCACATTAAAAAGGCACATTTAACATTCAACATTGATTTGAAAATCCGAATATATTTCTCTGTGCATCTTCGCAGTGACTGGTACACTTAATTTTTTATTTCTAAATATAAAGCTTTTTGAATGTGCTTGGATAAGATATTCGTAGATCATTTATTTTTGAAATATTGCTACTTAAGTAGAAGAATTGCAATCAAGCTCCTGATTACTCACCGGCTGCGTAGTGTCCGAAACTTGGAAGCATTGTCGAATAGGGTGGTATTGCGGATGCTACCTGAGGTTGAGAAACTGGAGGCTGCAATACTGTCAGTCCGGGATCTCCTCCAGGGGTGTTGGGAGCCGCAGGGGCAGAGTTAGTTTCATTCTGCAAGGAAAGAGGTGGACTTTGTTCGCCCCCTCCGGCTCCCACCCCGACATACGACACTGCGACGGTACTGCTCTCTGTTACGGCCATGCATAACACAACACAACATTCGAATCAAGCACTAGCTAAGGATCAGCGTTTACGTTTATAGCTAAACTTGAGCATGGGGTTATTGGGATCAGGATCATTTTTGGACATTGGATGATGATTTAATGGTATGCTTTTTGCACACTATATTAGCCGTTAGCTTGACTAATTTTACCCCAATAGAACTTAAGGTTTCAGCAACTTTGCGCGGCTAGTTTCGAAACCTTGCAGTTAGTTGCAGTTAGCAACCTTGCGAAGTTGTCGCAAGGTTGCTGAATCCTTGCTGCACAAGATTCAGACAAGCTTGCCGAAACTTTTCAGCAAGGTTACTGCAAGGTATCTGCAATATTTGCAAGATTATAGTCAGGTCTTGAACTGGCCGTGAAAGCTACTGCAAGTTTGCGATAAGGTTTCCGCAAGATCGTATTAAAATTGCTGCAAGGTTGTTGTAAGGTTGTCCTAAGTTGCTGCAAGATCGCTATAAGCTTGCCGAAAGGTTGACAAGAAATTTCTTATTACATCGAACGAATATATTAAAATGCTCTTTAAATATTTGTAACATTAGTCTTACTACTATTTAAAGAGCATGTTAATATATTAAGTTTCCAGAAAATTTACCACAACCTTGAAAAAATCTTACAACCATGATGCAGTCAGCTTACACGCCGAGTTCGGGACAGTCGTGCTCCCGAGTGCCCCGAGCATTACTGCGCATGTGTCGTGCAGTCAGCGGTTAATGGCACAAAAAAACGACTTCAGGAGAAACAAGGTATTTCTTTTAGAGTTGACTGTCCTGGTCAGTGACATTCACAGCAAGAACACATGCGCAGCAGTGCTCGGGGCACTCGTTGCCAGCACTGGTTCAAGATCTTTCTGTAATATTGCAAAGATTGCAGATACCATACAGAAACCTTAATGCAAGCTTGTCTACATCTTACACAACAAGAAAAATTTTATCGTTACAGCAACCTTACCATAACCTCGTTGCAAGGTTTACAAGGTTGCTGCAAGGCTGCTGCAGAGTTGCTGCAACCTTAAGTGCTACCGGTGTACTGATCTTACTAACCTATCGAGCTTTTCTTTATTTTACCGTATGTTTAGATATCGTGCCATTCAAATATTAACGCAGTTTTTGATATACATTTACCAATGATAGTTATTTATTTATATCAAATGAAATTAGATATTTTAAGGAAAAGATGAAAGAAATTTAAGGAAAATTTAAAAGATTCTAAAATCGGAAAATTCAGCGCTCCATTATGCTCATTTGAAATAAATATTTAAAGTATTAATGAAATATTCTCATTCAAAAGAATAGCGTGACTCGTAATTTTTAAATAATAAGAATGCATTATCGTTTGGTGTATGCAAAAAAAAAAGAAAAAAAAAACTATCAGATCAAGTCCGGGCTGAGTGCGGGTCTGCGGGTCTATTGCGGGTTAACTTGACAATCCGCAACTCGACCCGACTAGATTTTGCACATTTTTGATTTTCAGAGAGGAAAAGAAATCAGTGGTGAATATCAGTAAAACCTTGGTTAGTCTAATATTCTAGTAGTTATTCTAATTCTAGAAGTTATAACTATTACAGTCAGAAACATTTGGTCAATACAATACAATTTAATATAATAAATTATGAATAAAGTTAAATTTAATAACAATAATAGGTTTTAAATAACAAGATTTTAAACTTTCATTTTAATGTATATTAGAAGAGGTTGATTTTTTAAATAACTAATGAAAGTACCGGTTATGACGATATACTGTAAGGTTTTACTATTCTTCGGAGTGGGAAGGATAAGTGTCGGTAACATGTAATATTAATAGATGTAAGTATATATGAATTTTAATGAAAATCGTTAGCTGCGTTACACAAGGGCCTGATTAGATGACCGTAAGATATTGAGGTAGCGAACTCACCGGTGGTGTGGTAAGGAGACATGTTAGCACCATCCAAGGTTTGGCTCAATTTTAGTTCTTGCATCGTCAGTGGCGCAAGCGGCGTCAAAGTACCACCTGTCATTAACGATCCCCATTTTTCCGTTACTGTATTTATAATTATTCTCAGTTGCTTATCAAGACGGAACATAAATAGAAATAAAGGATTAATTTTTTAAACCGTTAAATTCTATGAACTGTGAGATGAAGCAATACTATAGAAAAAAGTACTGTGAGCAAATATGCTATACATGCCTATTGTAAATGTCTCTATTTCGATGTTAAAACTCATAAACTTGAAATATTTTAGGACTGTAACAAACTCGGTATTAGGTAAGTTACTCTTTGTAGAGTTATTCATTGTAGTTACGCTATTTTGCAAAAAAGTGTCTCGTTATAGTTATAGCTTCTGAAAGAAGTAACTTCAAGTTCGTTTAAATGTTACTTTAAATTTAAAACCACCCCGTTTTAAATTAGTTAATTAAAATAAAAATTATTAATATCAATAAATTATAAATTATAAATTAAAATTAAAATAATATAAAAACTAAAAATTAGTATTAGTTAAAATAAAAACACGTTCTTTTTTGACAAGTAAACAGCAATATATTTGAAATAAAATTAAATTTAACAACTATTTATAATAAAATCTTCTCTACTAGTATATTTTATTAATTTTTAAAAGTAGCTGCATTTTGAAACATTACGACACTGAAACGTGACAGTCTTTTGACAGAAGCACTGCTAAAAAGAATTGTGTTTCGTGTTGTACCGAATACAAACAATTTTGAAAAATTTATAAACACACAATACAAAGTTTCGAAAAAGTAACTATAATTAAAGTTATAAGTTACTGCTAAAATGGTAACTAAGTTCCGATACAGTTACTTTTATAGGAAAGTATTTAAGCTACTGCAAAAGCAACGTATCTTTTTTAGTAACTTAGTCACTAGCAACAAGTCCCTACCCAACACTGCACCAGGCATTTTTCTTTATCAATTATTAAAAAATATGTATGTAAAATAAATATGATTATGCCCACGTATAAATTTCAATTAAAACACTTTATTTCGCAATGATTCTATTTCAGGTCTTTCTCTTATAAGTGATATTATTTTTGTTAAATTTAAATGCAAAACCAAAATGCAAAATTTAAATCCACAAAAAACCAACACACTTCGAGCCCGTTCATGAACCGTACTGCAACTAGATATTCCATTTAATGTCTCTCAAAATACTGTGGAAATCCTAGAGATATATGCTGGATACTTGCGGGATATCCTTTACAAGGCGGAAATTTCTATATCCTCATGGTATCCAAATCCATACGACATCCTGGGATATTTCTTGGAATTTTCTGGGATATTCAAATATATATCGTAATAGACATTGTAATTTTCTGGATATCTTACGTTGAACATCTGAATATCCTAGAAACGTCCGCGAAATATCCCATGAATATCCATATACAAATTTCTGATATGTAGGATTATACAGAAAATATCTCCAGGATATCCACAGAATATTTTGGGATATAAACTGAATATACAACAATAACCCATCGCAGCACGAGTAATTACGTCTCGTTCTTTTAAACACTTTTTTCGAAATCTCACATCAGGCCGTCAAAAACATTAAAATAAAATTCATTAAAAAGTAGAAAATAGTCATTACTGAATATGTGCACTGGTATTCTTACAATAAGGTATCTAAAACTGTACTTTAATTTTACAGGCGTTATCAATTTTCCAATATATTTTTAAGATCGGAAAAAAAATCACTACTTTTTTGGAATTTGATAAAGCCGTTTGTATTTGTAATGCATGATGTTACATTTTGCATTAAACCCCATTTCACTTACATCACACATTGTAAATAGAATCTACAATCCACCCTACTTGTGAAAAGGGTGATGTGATTTTAGTTTAAGTTCTGTGAAGACTAAAGGTTTCCACAATATCAGCAGCTTCAATTTCATGAGATGTATTTTCAGTATATGGATCATCACACTTCTGCTCGTTAAAACGTAGCTTTAGTGATGTTTTGAAGAAGAAAATAAGTAAAGTAAGTTTATAAAAATTGTACTTACAAAACGTTATATATATTCCATCCTTGATTAAGCAACAGGATTTAAGTAAATACAACAAAATATATATATATA
>JBAGKK010046621.1:0-10266 GCA_037177015.1 Euceroptres primus
TATATTTGAATTATAATTTCATTATATATATATATAAATCATTTTCAATCTCCCTCAATCTACTATTTAAAAAATGTATTGCCTATCCGTACCAATACTTCGTTTTCAATACGTCTTCTTATTCTTATCTATCCTCTTTTGTGCATTTATATCCGTTTTAATACTAATGCGTTTCAATATTTCATTTTTTTATCCGTGAGTTAATCTGTGTCTATCCGCGAGTCTCTTAGAATTTTCTCGTCTCCTGTGATGGATAGAAAATGTCTCCTTCCTAATTATTCTCTATTCCTTTCAATCCTCTTTCAAAAAAGTGTTACCTCTCCATCTTTATCCATACATTTAATTCGTATTCCTATCCTAATCGATCCGCTTTGATGTATTTTTATCGCAGAACTGCCAGGGTGATATATTAGCTCAAACGACTAGGCGTTAGCGATAATATTAGAATGTTATGTATATATAAAAAATGTATTTATCAAATAATTAGATATGTAAGATATATGAAAATTAAGTGATTTAATCTATAAGTAAATTAAAGCGGATTAATGCAGAAAGGATAAAATAACTGAAGTTGGTTAGTGAAAGATCTACTTCATGGATAAAAACGGATAAATAGAAAAAACTTTTCACAAATAAATAAGGATAAAAACTGATTTCACTTCACGTATTAGAAAGTATTCAAGCGGATAAGGATTTCCAAGCGTAATAACGAATAAGCAATGATTGAAAAGAATGAGAAGTACTCATGAAGACGGATTAAAAGTTTCTATCCTTTTGAAGCCGTTATTTTCTATCCATTTGAATACTTTTACTTCCGGCAGGGAAAACACATAATCCTACTATTTCTAAAGCTTTCTTTTCAGATAGGCAATAAAATATGTAAATTTCGAAAATGTAAAAATGTGGGCTCAGTTCAAAAACAAAAGCTCAAGTAAGAGATAAAGAACTGGATTTTCTCATTTTTCTCAGAAACTATTAATCGAAGCAAATAACATTTAAGAATAAAAATTATTCCATTTTTTTAGATCTGTAACTTTTGAATAAAGAGTTTTTCCAAGAATGTCAGTATTTTCGGAGATAATTGAAAAATTTTAATTGAAAAACACGAACACAAAATTACAATTTTTTTCGTTCCATTTGATTCAAATATACTAAAAATACGAGAGGAGAACAAAATCCGTCTAGGCCCAAAACCAGGCCTTTTAACCCACCTCCTTCCTGCAAAAGATGCAATACTGTCCACTCGGTAACCCATTTTTAAGAAATATTAATTAAATCAAAACATGTTCGAGAATCTCGAAACACAGTCAAGTAGAGACCAAAAAAATAAAATTGCGGTATTTTAACATTCTTTGCCTCAAATCTACTTGTTACTAAAATAATTTTCAATCTATTTTGTTGCGTTTATTGAACGTACGCTTGGCTAACCTTTCTGGCATGTAGATTATTATTTAACCCCATTACAGAAATGATTACACAGGCACACAAAAAAAAAGTTTGCGGAGTCAAGAAAACGACCTATATTATAGTATTGATCTAGTACTAGCATTGATCTAGTATTACCATCGTAGTACTGACCCAGCATAGTCAAAATCTGCATTGGTTGGAATTTTCTGCTCACCAGTTTTTTTTAAATTCGAGTTTGAATTTTTAGTTTAGGTCAAATGATCCCTAGTAGACTACAACAAACCGAATATCGTTTTTTTTTCGCTGTAAAATGAAGTTTCTGAAAGTCCTTATGTTCGAAAAGATTTCCCCAGGTTTTGGTTGCAAATAAAAATTTTTTTAAAAGTTATTAACAATGAAAATTTAATGTTACAACATGATTAACATTTTTCTCGTGAACGACTAAACGGATTCTGATGATTCTTACGTTGAAATTTTTGATTAAAAACGTAGATTCCAGAAATCTTTCTTCCGAATATAAAAACATTTAATATGTTTAAAAAATATTAATTGTTTATAAACAAATTGAACTTTTTTCTTTCAAAAGAAACATTTTTTTGTACGTTATTCTACATTTTTTCTGGAGAGAAATGCGAAAATAAATGCCAAGTAGTTTCTATTATAATAGAAATATAACATAAAATATATAATATAAATATATATATATATATATATATATATATTATGTTATATTTCTATTATAATAAACACTACTTAGTACTTAGTATTCATGTTGTAAAATTAAATTTTCATTGTTAATAACTTTTGCAAAAAAATTTGGTTTGCGACAAAAGTCTTTTCAAACATAAGGGTTATTCAGAAATTCGTTTACAGCGAAAAAAACGACTTTCGATTTATGGTGGCCTACTTAAGATAATTTGACCTAAACTAAAAATTCAAACTCGAGTAAAAAAAACTGGCAAGCAGAAAATTTCAATCAATGAAAATTTTGACTATGCTAGATCAATACCACAATGCTATATAGGTCACTATTTTGGCTCCGCACACTTTTTTTTTATTTGCCTTTGTTATTGACCTTTTAAATTGGTATTTTCGTTATATTTTATTATAAATAATAAAAAAATACTTTATCTAGTTTTAAAATTTCTTTTCTTGATAATAAATTAATTTTACAACTTTTTGGCGACGGCCCATAATTGTCTTTAGTTGTCCTTGTATTGCATTAAATTTTTCTTTATCGGGAGTACAGTTTTTTGTTTTTGTTTTTAATTTTTTTTTTTTCCTCAATTTGCTAATTCCGAAAGTGCAAAAAATTTTATTCGTAAATTTTAATTCTCCTTTCTTTGCATCTGTTTTATTGAAAAGTTTGAAACGAGAAATTCTATAAAGAAATTATATATTTTTAAACTCCCTAATGAACTCATATGAATAGAAACGATACAACATGATATGGATGATATGGAGACTCATCGATAGAAAAATATGCCATTTTCGGGTTGCAACATAGAATATACGTAATTTTGCAGGGCTAGAAAATCTCTGAGTCTTTCTATACAAAATTGTCCATCCTTCTCTATCTTTATTACTTCCAGTAGGTCGCCAAAGTTCTGCTGGCATACTGTACAGCATAAAAAAAGTCAAAATTCCGAAAATTCAGCCGTAATTTTAAGAGTTCCTGGTTCGCACCTGACACCGCCTCTCCATTTGTATAATTTATTTCGAAATAGATACGCACACCTTGTGCTCCCTGCCTCAAGCTTCTAGAGGTAGGCTATGAACAACCCAGCTCAAATTCCTCAGTCGTTTAGTTTCTTTCGTGGTCTTGTTCCTGGTGCAAATTACCAGAGCTTTTTATCCTTTGAGGTTCTGCAGTAGCAGTGTCCTCCTGCCTTTGCGATTAAATCATGCTTGGTTTCGCTCTCCTTCTCTTGTACTTTCCCATTCTCTCGTTTACTTCCCGCCTTACTCATTTTTCCTATTTTTATTTCTCTTGCGCCTATCATGTTTCTCCACCTTTCTCCTTCCTACCGAAATGGAGCTTGCGCGTTGATTCTGCATCGGTGGTACTCGACGAAAGAGTATCAGGATCTGAACAGTTCGCCGGAGTTCCTCAATTCATATGGTCTCGTCGTGAAATATCCTTCCGCCAATCGAGTCACGTGCATCGCGATGACGATATACCGATACCAACGTTCGCCGTAAATGTGATTTCTTCTGATTTGGAACGATTCAAACGTGAGTATTTACTTCTTTTTTTAAAGAATAACATTCGATGTTGAATTTTTTAAAGAATTACTTGTCAATATGCTGTGAGTGGTTTTTACATAAGAAAAAACATCCTAATTATTTGAAATTTTAGTATCATTTATAATACTTAATAATTCTTTGAATAATAAATGTTTATCTCAAAGCTGAATGATCATAACATTTTTGGAGCTAGTATAGGAAAATGTAAATTAATGGTAAATGGTATTATGGAAATTCAAAGAATCTTTACACCTAAAACATAACATTCGAAAATGTGTGAAAATTGTGTAATGTTAGAGTTTCTATAACACTAACATAGAAACCTGTCGATTTTTAAAGTTGTTTAATTTTTCAAATTTCCAGGAGCTTTTTTTCCAAGTTTAGTTATTTTTACCAGCACGAACTCAATTGACACAATTTTTAGAATAAGATTTCACAGTTTCTTTTAGATTCTAAAATGAGTTTACTGAAATGTGTACAACCATTTTATTTAATGCTATATTACTACAATTATGAACAAAATTTAGTTTGCTCGAGGCAGAGTTATATTTCTGTGTAACCCTCTTTTAGAACTTTTATCTGATGGGCGATTGCTCTGTCAAACGTTAATCATAGTTGCGAAAGAAAAGTGATACACTTGATAAACAGTTTACTTAGTATAGAGTTTTCTTTATCCTTTCTTTATTTTCTTTATTGCTGAGAAGTCGGGTGCACTAGTGTCATCCAAAAAATTCTTTTTGTTGATAGAAGGCAACAATTACTCTCATTTTTTATTCAGTCAATAATTTGCACCCAATAACTTTTTATGTTGATCCTTCCAACCCCTGTATATTGTGCCCTAAAAATGCACCAAAAAATGCAAAACAGCAGTTTTGTGGAAAATTTGTGCCAAAGGCGGGAGTTTTGAACTGTTTTTGAAATAAAATATTATTGTTCGATAACTGACAAGTTACTAAGTATTTTCTAACTAATTTCAAATTCTTTAAGCAATTATTAGTTTTTAAAAATATTATTTTTTCTCTTCAAATCATGAAAAGTTAGCATTTTCTGGGACGAATGGCACAGTGAATGAATGCTAAGAATCAAATTGGTTAAGACAGTTTTTAATTTTTTAAACAATTTCTATTTGTTTAAATAATTTTTTCCCGCTAAAAATCATGAAAATTTAATATTTTCCGCATATCATGACACATTTAGAAAATATTCAGAGTAACTTTTTTGTGAGATATTTTTGCAATTGCATAAACAATTTTCATTTGCCTAAATTATTCTTTTCTTCCTAAATCACAAGAAGCTAATATTTCTTGGAATTAATAACACCGTTGATGAATGTTCAGAGTAATATTTTTACAAATATTTTGCAATGTTTAGACAAATTCAATTTGTTTAAATGTTTTTTTCCTCACCAAATCATGAAAGTTTTGTATTTTCTGGAACTAATGACACAGATCATGAAAGTGAGGAGCAACATTTTTTATAAAGCCATTTTTCAAATGTTCAAATAATTAATAATTAAAAATGTTGAGGTATAACTTCCGAAATAAGAAAATATTTCATAATAAGGGATATAATGTAAGATGTTTGGAAATTCTAGTCTTTTCTGCACGTTTCTGCCGAAAAGCACAAGTGAATAATTATTAATAATTTAAACAATTGAAAAATGTCTTCATAACAATATTTTGCTCTTAAATTTAATAAAATGTGTCATTATAAACTTTCTATAATTTGATGAAGAAAGACACTAAACAAATTAAAATTATTTAAACAATTGCAAAATGTTTTTTAAAAAATAGTGCCGTCAACCGGGACTATTATAATTTGAGGGTATTACTCTGCAAAAAACTTTTTCTTCCTCGTGTGATTTTACTTTATATCCAATAATTATTATTGTCCAAAAGATGTACAGGAAGTCCTGTTCTAAAAAAAAAAAAAAACCACGGAGTTATAGAGCATAAATATTGCTCCATATTTACCCCGAAATCTATCATAATAGCCCCGGTTGACGGTTCTCCAAACATTCATCAACTGTTTCATTAGTTCCAGAAAATATTAACTTCTAATGATTTTCAGTGAGAAAAATTTACTTACTTAAACAAGTGAAAATTGATTAAACTATATCTCATGGAAATAAAATTACTCTAAACTTTCATTAACTGTGTCATGAAATGCGGAAAATATTAAATTTTCATGATTTTCAGTATTTAAATTTAATTCAATTGTTTAAACTAATTGAAATTGTTTAAACAATTGGAAACAAAGAATTTTATTCTTAGCATTCATTTATTTTGCCATGCATCACAAAAAATGCTAACTTTTCATGATTCAAAGTGAAAAAACAACATTGCGTGTGTGAAGATTTTAAGAAATAAGTGTTGAAACCTCGCAATAAACGTGTTTTTAGGAGATTACAACCTCTATTTCCTCAAAAACTGCATACCATTGAAGGATTTCATTTACGGATTCTTATTTAGTGTCTAATAATCTGTTGGACTACGCTTTTATTTGACAATTATTTAATTCCTCCATGTAAAATTGTCGACTGAATTGAATTTTGAAAATTTTGTCATCAACGGTTTTTTTGTCCCATGTTCCAAAAAAATCAGGTGTGAAAAATAATTTTCAAAATTTTGTGCGAACAAATCATTTTTAGGGACCATACATAACCAAAAAAAAATGTTCATGCAATAAAACGATTTTTGAAAATTTGATGACTTCAGCGGTTGTACCGCGTAATCCTTCATTACTAAAACTTTGAGACTCTTAAGCAACCATTGAAATTTGAGTAATCAAATTGATATTCGGTACAGGTTATTTTTCCGACAAAGGGAACTATATGAGCTATGATTATCACAGAAATTCAAAAATTTTTTATTTCGGGCCCACCCTACCTTAGGGGAGTACAGTAGGGCGGTTCATTTTATCCAGTAAAAAAAATTTTCTAGTGTGACGTCCTACCTAATGAGTTTGATATCTAATTAAACGAACTTGGCCACAGAATTAACGATCCCTAAAGTCCTTCGATTTAGGTTAGTCTTATAAGAAAACTAATCCAGGGACAAAGACAAGCCAAATGAACATTAGAGACGAGATAACCCTTAAAATCAATTTATTAACTAAAACTACAAAAGTAAAATGGGATTTAGTGACTCGACCCTCTGTGATTTGAGAGCACTGTCAGCGATCCCTCTTTTCAAGCTGGTCTCATGTCTGATTCCAACCTTGAAATAAAAGAAACCGTTTAGTGACTGAATTTTTAGGAAAGATATGGATTTGGATCTTTAGAATTGGACTTACCGAAAACTATTCCAGTATTTCCTTAAAGTAGTGGTGGACTGCTGTGGAGGTTCTTTAAAGGATTGTGGAGATCGATGGTCGGGAACCGTAGTCCTTAGGTTGGTAATTGATTTTCTCAAACCAATCGAATAATTGGCGTTGAGTTTGTGAAAGGTATCGACTGAAACTGGCGGTGCATGAATGTCCAGTTCCTATAACCTATTCTCTGGTACAAATAGTGAATGATGGTCCAGTTTTTTTGGAGCACTCTTTCTCGCACACACTCCACCACGTAATTACAACTAATTAATTACAATAATTACGAGTGGTGATTAACTTCAGTGCACAATCAGACGGCGGAGACTTAAGAGAGTTAGATTTAAACACTGAATATTAAAATACTTCAAAAGTTTCTTGTTACAGAATTTTTCCGACGTGTTTTCGAAGACAATGTATACTTGGTTCAAACTGACTAAGAAAAACCGGTTCCCGACGCACGTGGTGAGCTCTGGTATTGGAACTGACTATTTGGGTCCTAGGCCTGCTGCTTATATCCTGAACATGGTAGCTGGCTTGCCTACACATAGCGTCTTCTCGTTTTGCCTACTAGCACCCTGCACTAAAATTCTAGTCTTGCCTACTCGTAAATCTTTCGTTAATGGGTCTGGGTTCGTCCATGTCCGCTTTGAGGGTGGAAAGACCGCTAAAAGGGACATGGTCCCTAAGATGCTACCGGTTTCCGCTGGTCGTGTGTCGAGTAACAGGTAGCGAGTCATAATCGTAATAATTACAAATAATAAATGTATCACAAAATGGATCATGCATAATATTGACAATAATAGTCGTAATAGTAATAATGAGACTTATAATAATTAAAGTTATATAATGATGATAATAATAATAATAATAACAGTCGCGGGGACGTGACATCTCCCCCCCCCCCATTTCGAGCATAGTGGTGAAAGGATTGAGCCAATATGCTCGAATTCTCGGTAGAAAACTATGGTTCATGAAAGAAAATGGTAGGTTTTTAGAAGCTATTGTTCGGGGAGGTATCACGTTGAATCAGAATCTTAAAAAGAAAGGTATTACTTGACAAAATTTTTTAAAAAATTCTTAGTTAGTGGTCAAGCTTGCCCAGGACTATTATTTGTCCGTCTGAATCGTAATCAACTTCTTGTAGGAAAACATTTGCATATGCGTTTACTAATTCAGGAATTTTGTATGGATTTTCTCTTACAATTTCATTAGTGCAGTGCTCACAATTGTCTGATTGTTGCGGTATGGATATTTCCAGTGAGCCTAAAATAATTGTCTTGTTCTTCCGTAGTTACATTTGTGCCATAACAAGTGTTACAGATAGTAAGGTTTCTTCCAAAGTAACAATACGGATCTTCTATGTCGCTATACTTTCTAAAACAAAATCGTTAGAATTTGCTTATCTATTTGTAGGCTAGCGTTGGAACGCCCCAGTTCCGTGATTTCCTCGCCTTCATAATCAGTTGGCAGCATTTTTTATTTTTCTGTGAAAGCACGTATATATAAGTTATATACTTAAGTGAGACATTAAATGATTACCATGCAAAATTATACATGACATAAGGATGCGCATACAATAGTATAACGTAAACAGGTTAATTATGACGAAGGCTTCTATTTCTAGTTGGACCTCTACATTGGTAGATATTGTGGCCTCTTTGATTTACAGTATTTACAGTATTTACAGTATTTTTGATAATACTGCAATTTGCAACAAAGACTGGAATTTTGATGGACAGTCACAACTCTTCTACCTCGTATTCCGGGGCGGTAAAATCACATTCTATACTTCTTTCATTTCATAATTGCATTGGTGAAGTGATCGTAGCGGCACTGATATGACGGAAGGGCGCCTCCATTTTTCTGAAACAGAGACATTGAAATAAGGCCTTTGAGGAACAGAAGCGATCGTTTGTGGTTTAATGATTATAGTAAAGTTTAAACGTTCTCGTCGAGAAATTTTTTTTTTGAATGAAGTATATATACATGCTTACAAGGTATATTGCTTTTACGTTTTAGATATCAATATATATTTTTTTATTGTATATAGGCTTCGTTTCTACTAAAAGTGTTCTAGTTTCACTGCGCCTAAGAAAAAATAGCTTATTCTAAGAATGTGAAAGGATAAATTTTTCCTGAATCGATATGGAATTAATAATTTATTTAAACTGGTCATTAGTTACAAGGACAAATTTTAACAAATTTAGTCAAATTGATTCACTTTAAATTTTATTCCTGCACATGAAATGCATAAAACACAATAAACTACCTGCTGATTTGATTTTGAAAATTAATTATCGCTAATTTAGGTGGGTTTACATGAGTAAGTACATGAGTACATGAGTATAGACAAACAAATTACTTCATTTTAATTACATAATTCAATGAAATTTATCCTAATGAATATGCAAGAAAATATTACGTGTAATTCTGTTTAATATTTGGGATGCAATGGTTTTCATTTAATCCTTTTTGAAAAGTTAATCATTGATTGTAAGAAAAAAAAAGTTTTACCCGTTGTATACATACAAAGAGTGTATGATAAAAATAAAACTCTACTACAAAATGGCATTTGATGTTTGAAATATTATTTATTTTTGATTAAATGCCAAAAATCTCGATGATGGTATTATCCTTTTTGAATTAGATAGTCTATTCTGGTAATAGTATTCACAAATACTGAATTATAAATTGATAATAGATCAGGAGCTGACCGAAAATATTTGACATGTTTTGGATAATGTTCTAAATAGATATTGTCGAGAGGTTTGACATTTTATGAAATCTCTTGAAATAGTTTCGTTTTCCTAAAAGAAAGAGGTAATTAGTTTATGTGGAATAGTTAGGCGTGCCTATGATATAGGAAAGGGTTTCCTTGCTTTCGGTTAGAGAAGCGAAGGTTTGTGTGAAAGCAAAAAAATAAAATTTTCAAGAGATATATAAGAATTCAAGAGATTTGTATAAGGAAGAAAGGTAGAAAAGCGTAAATAGTAAATAGTGACTTTAGATAATTTCTAAATATAGTTTTTTTTGTTTTTAAACAAGATTTTCCGAAATTACGGATCTTTCTTTTGAGAATGGTGAGTTAAAGACTGACGAAGTTCCAAATTGGATGGGATCTGTTTCGTCTATATTAAATCCAGATTTTTGTGAGTAAACGCAGGTTCAAATGATTTTAACATTATTGAATTTCGGTGAACTTAAATACAGAGAATAAGACTGAATATTGAAAATAAGAGGAGGATAATGAGGACAGAGATTATCATAATGGCATATAGATATTCGGTTTGCAGTCCTACA
>JBAGKK010046632.1:0-10265 GCA_037177015.1 Euceroptres primus
TCATTTTAGGACACTAAAGGAGTATACCAAAGGCCAATCCAATCTGTCAATTCTTTCGAAAGTTATCGTGCTAACAATCAAAAATCTACAAACAGACAGCCAGGCAGACAGACAGACACATTCACAAAGACCACTTTTTTGGGTTCAGGGGGTCTCAAAACGTGGACATTTGACAAAAACGGGGGGTGGGGTCAATTTTTATTCAAATCTAATACCTTCTCTGATGAGAATGTAAAAATTCAATATTCCAAAATTTTAACTAGATGAAGAAATTGTTTGTTTGCAGATGATTACAAACACTCTATTGATTTTTATCAACTAAATACCACCTTATATTGAAAGAATTATGTATTGGAAATGTTTTATTACTTTCAAAACAGTGATAAAAATGATTGAAAGTTTCGAATTTTTCAAATTTACTTTTTGTTATACAAAAATATTTAATGAATCAACATCAATCTTTTTTTCGTAGAACAAGGTGTATTTCTACGCAACCTCCAAAGCTAGAATAAATTTTCTTGACTATGTATAATCAAAATTGAAAAAAATATCATTTAAGACGATTTTTGAGAAAAATGTAACATAAAAAAAATATTTCTTATCATCTGATCCGGCTCAACTTGTTTGCGAGATCTAATTAAAAATACATTATTGACACACACACACACACACAGACATTTTTTAAAAACCTCATTTTCGGAATCATGGGGTCGAATTAGGTCGAGAAATGTAAAAAAATGAAATTCAAAAATTTTCATGGTTACAAAGGTTCCTTCATGAAGAAGCAATATAAATTAATTTTTGATAATTCTCTGTTTGAAAATAGGGGAAACGAAACTTTTTAACTCTCTGCGCTACCTAAGATGTTATTCCTACCCCAACGCCGTAAAAAGTGTTTCCCATTGTCACCATCAAGCGACCGATTTGACGCTATTTAAACTATTTAAAGGTCTTACCACCAGTACCTCTCAATAATAATTTATTCGACCGATAGGGAATTTTCGTGTTGATCTACCTTTGGATAACGCTATCCATCTAATAAAACACAAGTTACCAGAAAGTTTACTATCGGCCGGTCGAAGTGGCCAATAACGGTTTTATCCATCAGTTAAGGAAATATAGAAAATGCGAGGTTAGAATTGACTAAAAACTTAGGTGTATGGATAAAAATTAATGTAATCAGCATGGAAGTCGAAAATTATTACGATGTAGATTTTGGTAATTTTAGTGAAATATCTGATAATTTCGACGACGATATTGAAGGAATAATATTATTAATTATTAATATTTATTAATAATATTAACATGTTTATTATTAATATTTTTATTATTCATGAAAATTTATTATTTTATGTGTCATTAATTTTCATAATATAAATTATTAATATTTATTAATAATAATTAATATCTTTATCTTATGAAAAAGAGCTGAAAAGAATAAACGAAATTACATGACACTTTGATTTTATCTCAGATTACGTCATAGAAAACAGAACTGCAAGTAACAGTGACACTTAAAACACGAAAAGTACTAGTAGTCCCTACATAACCCTACATAACTCAACGTTAATTATCCAACACATCAATTTCAGTGGATCAACATTATCATTATCTGTCAGATAATGATTTTAAAAAATCATCTGATAAATTTATTCTGTTCCATAACTATCAGACACTTTATTGAAAGGTGGATCAACTGGCCCTTATTCGATTAACCTATAATATAGGTTTTAAAAAATTTTTATGTTACGTTTACTAAATAAGTAAAACTTTTTCAATTTTGGGAAAATAGATTTAATGCTATATGGCCGCAAAATTTATTTTATTCCTTTTCTCCAGAAGCATATAAATAGATCTGTTTGCAATCCTTAATATTAGATTCATCTATAATGCTCCCTTTATGTGAGGAAGAGAAGTGAATTAATTTGATGCATCACACAATGAGAATATTCAGATGTAGGAATTTAGGAATAGAAAGAAAAAAGAATAAAATACACTCGTAAAAATATTGAATTTGAAAGAAAAAAGTTTTATTACAATTTTTTACAAACGCCGCTGGTGATGGATGCAAAGTGAAGTGGATGTGGTTTGATTATGGGATATTGATTTATAGCTAATGATTTTCGAAATTTACAGGACTTTACCAGATTTTGTAGAAAAAATAGTTCATGGAGATGCTGATAAGATGGCGGAAGGGGGGGAGGGGGATATTGATGCTTTTTGTTGAATAACCAAATTTGTTTTTTATTAAATTGCTTCAAGAGGACGCGGGGACACAGATTTTTTTGTTCTTCAATTTATTAACCATGAAGAGACAGTCCATGACCGAGGACGAGTCCATGGGAAGGCAGAACGGTCTTTGTAACGATGGGAGCAGCATGAACAACTGGAGCCACTGGTTGGGCAATAATATGGGCATGGCTGACAGGTGCATGACTGATTATTTGAGGTGCGTGGATTGGTCCCAAGCCATGGTCCAAGACAACGCCAGTCAGGCCTCCGGGAAAGGCAGTAGCGACTGCCAGGATTGCAGCAAGAAGAGCCTATTAAGTTTAATTGTTATTGAATAAATAAAAACTTTAGCTGCGTTCTGATTATTAATTTGTATTAAACAATTAAATTGCACAAATAAATTATATTTAAAGAAAAATTAAATGTTTACTTTCCAACAAATTTGGGATACAAAATTAATTATAGATTATTCCCTGAAAAAGTTCAATTTCGCACGCTCACATTTTTTTTATGTTGGTGAACGTGCAAAATTAAAATGTTGGAGAAAATAACCATCATATACATATGAGAGATAAATCTGAAAAATTGCGAGATCTATATATCAAAATTTGAAATGTTTTGTATAGCATGGGGCAGCGTTACGTTGGTAGAACAAACAAACTGAAAATTTTTAGTTTTTCTTGCAGTAAAAAATAAAGTTATAAAAATTACCGAAAACACAATATATACGGTTTTCTGCGGGATACGATGATTAATAATAAAAATGATATCACGATCAAACTGCAGGTTTTGCAGTTGTGTATACAACTTTTTGCATATAACACAATGCTGCAATAAGCTTGATGGGTGTGGTTTGAACACATTTACTTTTGAAAACACCACTTGTTACTACTGCAGTGAAGTGAATGTAGTTGAATCATAATTACATTTAATTTATGTATACATATAAGATAATAATCGCGCACCATCAATGATAATGTTATTACAATAAGGATTATTGCCAAAAAGTTGTTCATTGTAGATTATGAGATTTCCGAGAAAAAATCTTATTCTAAAATTTTTAATGTATTTTTGTTTTCCTAATCAAAACCAAAAGGGTACAAAGATTAGAGATACAAAATTAGAGATCAAGCAATATACTAAAAAAGCCATTATTATATAAAACATTTTAGAAGACAGGACATTAATCCACATTAGAATTCAAATTTCAAACATTTTTAAAATTATATAAATTATATGTAGTTAAAAATATTTTAAAATAAGAAAAAAATTTATTTTTTAAAGATTTATGTTACCGTATCCCCAGAGTTACAATACTTGGTTTCATTTAACTGTTATTTCAAGGAATAGGGAACATGACTAGACATTTTATAAATGATATTATGCAAAAATAGTAATCATTATTTACTGCCATTTGGAATTGACGATGCTGAACAAATTTTGAATTATACGAAAATCTTGACAAGCATAAAATTGACAATTTCACCTTGTATACCGAACACAGTTTGAATCAACAATGCTGAATTACTTGTTGCTCGTGGTCCGTAAGGCAATCAATTGCTCTTGATTATTCAGAGAAGGAAATAAAATGTGTTCAGTTAATGCTAATAAGAGTAATGTTTGATAACGAAAAACCTTTTGAAAAGCTACGAGCACACCGCGAAAATTTTTTGATATAAAGTAGATTTTAATGAACGCGTGGTACTGGAAAACGTATGAGTAACTTTTATGAATTTTGAAAAGAAAAGTAATAAACAAAGCTTGTAATTAGAATATTAAGCATAAATGAAATAATATGATGGATAATCTCTGTAGAAAAAAAATACTCAACGCAACAATAGCACCAATAAAAATAGAATATTTTTTTCAACACGCCGTGCGCAATCCTCAATATTTCGCACGCTAACGAAAAAAAGCATACGCAATATTTAGGATTGCACACGTTGTGTTGAAAAATAAAGTACGTAACTACGTACAGTAGAGTGATTTTCATCTCGTATGAACTTCCCACTCGATTCGCTCGTGTGAAAACATCATACGAGACGAAAATTACTCTACCGCACGGCGTTACGTAATGTACTATTATAACGTGTTCCAAGTTGCATTTATAAAATCTCGATGCATTATAAAAAATTCGCAAAAACGCTTATCAACAGCATTACTTTTATTAATTTATTAAAATGATTGTGAGAGGCTACAAAATGTACGGGTGCTTAATTAAAAAAAATTAAAATTCGTTTTCATAATTCACAGGCTGAAACGATAAATATGATAAAGAATAAAAGATGAGGTGTGAAATAAAGACGAAAGAATTCACCATTAGATACAAAAAAAAATATTTTAAAATAAAAACAGTTTTCAAACCAATTGCAGCGGCAGCGCAGGATATCCTAATGCTTACCAACTTAAACATGATGACGATGATTTGATTATTGATTGCTGATTGCTACTTGAATATCAGTTAGCTTATATGTTCCTCCATTGAGCGCTCCCTATTTTATACACATTTAGAAATTTAAAAATCTAATCGTGATGATAAAAGAAAAAAACAACAGTTCCTGCGAACCAATGAACGCTCAGCGAATGACGACAAACGAAGGAAAGGTTGAGTCAGCCACAAGCGATCACGGGGCCCGCCACCGCCGTGAACTTTTAAGCGGTGGTGGGAGACAAATCGAACCAATCGTTTGATTAACGCACACTATATTTTTAAAATACTATACAATCACACGCACAAAAAGAATATAATAAGCCGTATGCAACAATAATTATACAATTTTCAATAATTATGGCTTCAATCCCTTGTTTGCAGTTTGCAATGCGCAAAACCTGTCTAGATACAAACCTGATGCTAATTTAAGACAGTATAGTGTAAATTAGAACGCGATTGTACGACAACATTGGTTTACCTAACAATATATCT
Source organism: Euceroptres primus (assembly GCA_037177015.1). Taxonomy (NCBI): domain Eukaryota; kingdom Metazoa; phylum Arthropoda; class Insecta; order Hymenoptera; family Figitidae; genus Euceroptres; species Euceroptres primus. The sequence goes on from JBAGKK010046632.1 coordinate 5,156, forward strand.
TGAATAACTTAATATTTTGATGCCCTGATATTAGATACTTCAATCATACTATTATTACTTCAATAATACTTCTCATTAACGCATGTATAAAATTTATGCACAAATTACAGTGTATAATTTATGTGCTGGTTTTCAAAGCGTAAAATCGTCAATATTTCTAGAAACCATCGAATCATTATAAGGGTGCACGAGAAATAATAACTCGAGAGTTTTAAAAATTTTTCCACCTAGTTTTTGCTTTTGCACAAAGCAAATTGTGAAATAGAGTAGTGAATTTAATATTCAGTAAGTTGTTGTTATTATATGGTAATTCGAACAGAGAATATTGATCTCGGTTAAGCCATCGGCACGCAGATATGTGATATGTATTACCCACTTTTATTCATGTTATAGTGTATGAATAGTGCAATGCACAATCATTTCCTAATATACACATATCAGCAGGGCACTAAGACACAAATGGCAACGAAGAAAAGAAAGGAGGTTCAATGCGCGGACGCGTGTAGCTAGTGCAAATAGTATCAAATTTAGAAATTGAACTTCTTTCGGCCTCATACACATAATTTTCTTCGAGCAATCTTACAACTATATATTACCATAAATATATATATTAAATAAATGTATACATGATAATCAAAAATTATCTTCCTATCAGCTCACTAACAAAATTTATTATACCTCCTGTACCGCAACAAGTATAATAGTGCAGCAGCAACTTGTTAAAAAATAGTTTCATCTATAACTAAGGTAGTCACATGAACATTTATATTGCACCGTTTGTATCGAAATTAATAACTGTATAGTAAATTTTCATGAGACGTTGGGAGTGAGGTCGAAATTAACTTTGTACTCATGTCCAAGTTTTCAAATTCCATTTTTCTGAAAAAATAGCTATGGTAAAATCAACCATAGTGGTGCAGTAAAAAAAAGTAGTAAAAAATACCATTTTTTCAATAATACTTATAACCATCTATGAGTAGTAAATAGAACCCTTACTTATGAACGTTCAATTAAATGTAGTTATATATGTATTTACTGTTACTTGTAGTTGAACCTTAATTGCGGGGTGGCATTCCAAAAGGGCATAAGCGCCATTTAAAAAAAAGATGATATTATTGTCTCAAAAAATCAGATAAATATTGTAATACACATTTTGATAAAAGGCCTTTTTTATAATGTCAATTCTCACATTTTTTTGTGCGTTAAAAAATTGTTTTTGCATTTTTTACAAGTTTTTGAAACTTTTTGCAACATTTTGGAACTTTTTACAACTGCAAAACTATTTTAAATTAGCGTCTTTGAATTTAAAATTATAAGTTACATACATCACCCTCTAAACTAGAGAAAACAAGCGCCTCAAGCGAAAAAAAATCTCCCCCCCCCCCCCCACCTCCATTTACTCAGACGAACTGAATGACTTTTTTTCAATCAAACTTTTCACACCTCAATTCAGCACTGTAGTATCTCGGGAGCAAGTTTTTGTGTGTTTTTTTTTTAAATTAAAAATTACATTTTTGATCAACGTCCAAAGTTGAAAAAACGTGCATCACGAGCGAAAAAAACCCCCTCCATTTTCTCAGCACATAATGACATTTTTCAATAAAACTTTTATTGTATCGATTCAGCAACTCTATAACTAGAAATCACATTTTGCTTTTTTTTTTAAATTGAAAATTGGATTTTCAATCACTGGCCAAAGATGAAAAAAAGTGCGCTCCGAGCGAAAAAAAATATTCTCCCTCCATTTTCTCGGAACCAAATGACATTTTCGAATTAAACCTTCCACGCTTCAATTCAGCACTGATGTAACTCGGTATCTAGTTTTATTTTTTTCCTAAATTGAAAATTCGATTTTTGAGAAGGTTTTTTTGTCTCTCCAGAAAAATTGTCAAAATAGCGCTTATGATCTTTTGGAACACCAGGGTTCAACCAGAATCATTAAAAATAACTATTCCATATAGCTCAATAAACTGTACGACTATCTTGGTATATACTCTTAAATATATTTCGTTAAAATTAATTTCTTTATTAAGAGCAAATTGTGCGGCAAATGTGGCAACGCAATGCAACGGCGCGCAGATAACGAAAATAGGTTTCAATTTTTTAATCCTAGGGGCATGTACCTACGCATATCACATGATACTCATCAAATTTGGTAATAGATGTAACGTATTTTTCAAGTGCAACTATATATAAAAATCAGAGAGAGAGAGAGAGAGAGAGAGAGAGAGGGGGGGGGATACAAGCTGTCATGGTTTGCGGAATATTATTTTCGAAAATTAAAACAAAATTTCTTAGCTTAAAATTTAATCCCCACCCCCTTCCCACGCGCGACTTCTTGCGAGAGGAAAATACGAAATATGGTGAATCTAACTAAGAGATGGGTGAATTGGTTTGATTTAAAGTGTGTTGGTATAAAAAGTGGGATGTGATTCTGTAAATAATGTAAATAGGGATAGTACATATATATGATATTAATATAAGGTTAAGTGTCTGATTGGAGGGTGAATAGTTTTAAGTTTGTTAATACTTACATTTCAATATTTTTTTACATTTGTACAAAGAAAAAAAATGTGTTTATTTTGAGTCGGATATTTGCCAGAAACACCTAAATTTGAGTTGTTAAGAAAAGACAATTACATGGAGTTTCCTAGAGTCTAGAGTCTAGGCAACGGATGTAATCAGACCTGAAAAAAAATGAGACACACGGAAAAAGTTACCCCAGCTTTTTTTGTGTACGGTATTTAAATCATTTCTGTTGTCATTATAGAGGCTATATTTTTTCCCAGCCTGGATAAAGATCAATCAATCTCTCTCTGATGCATATGTCTCAAAATTTTACTAGTCTAATAATTACTTTAGCCATAAAAAGACATACAGAAAACTGTTATTAACTAATACCCACGACAGTTTCACGTGACAGATGGATACAAGTGCCCCTAATTGAAAAATAAAACATACCTGTCTAAGGAGACTGCTACGAGACTGTACACGGATGCTGCTACAGAAACACCTTGAATGTAAGGAACAGTTTTACACATGAACCATCCTAGGACCCAAGCTGAAAAAATACATTTATAAAATTTACTTAAAACTTTTCACCATTCATATCATATAACATTGCATTGAAAAATTAGTGTGTGCAAATTGTACCAAAAAAATTATAATTTCAAAATTCCAATTTTAATATTTTTTTATTAAATTTTTTTATTATTTGTATCCTTTTTTACAGACTGAATAAATTTTTTTTGACTGATGAGGGTCCAAAACTGTGACCGAAACGTCTCTATTTAAAAATTTGTCGTTGCTTATTTGACCTTCATTTCCACGACTTGATTTGCTTTGCAATACAAAAAAGGTCGAGACTAAAAATACAATAGAATTATAATTTCATCTTTTTTTCAAAACAAAGTGAAATAAAAACGGCTATGAATTCAATTTCGGATGTTTTCCTGTTTTCTATATGTGACGTGGATCGAAGAAACCCACCGGATGACCGAAAAAATCGATTTTCAACTTTTTATTGATTCTGAATAACTAAGACTTCCTCTATCGAATAAAAAAATCTCCATTGTTTCACGATCAAAATTGAATTTTTTGGTGCTCAAAGTTGTACGAGGGCCCCTTTGTCTTCCTTTGTCTTCCTCTCACTACGATCCGCTTTTTCTCGTAAACTTATTTTCGGTCATCCGGTGGGTTTCTTCGTTCCACGTCACATATTTTTGTAGTGCTCATTGCATGGAAATTTTGCTTCCTCGTTAGGATGAATTAGCAAATATATCGAAATTTAATATACTGTGAGTAAAGTCATTTGCACACACCGTTATTGTACATATAATACGATATAATATATGATGCTTCCTCATAGAGGAAGCATTAATTATTTTTTAAAAATAGCAAACCTAAATTCTTTTTCTAAATTATAAATTATCAAAATTTTCTTAATTTTTAATAAACTATTGTAATATTACAGATCAATCGATTCGTTTTGATTCTAGAAATATTCTTTTTTCCTGGGTTAAACATCGAAAAATTAAAATTGTAAACATTGTTTTAACAGAATTGTAAATTTTCATTTCTTTCAATATTATATTCAAGGAATCTTTTAACTCAAGCATTAATTTTACTTTACTTATAATGAGAAAATGCTTAGAACATTAATTCAAAATTTTCAGGTTGCTTGTATGAAGGCTAGTGGTTTGCGGACACATAGTGCTGATTTTTGGGCCGATTCAAAAAGTTAGCGGGTTGAATGAGCGTCTGCGGGTTGGTTACGGGTTAATCCTAGCTGACCCGCAAATTAGCCTAGCTGACCTGACACATGCCTAAATATTTAACGGATTTTTCACCGTTTGGTAAAGGGGGTGATACAACGCAGCGTATACAGAATTCTATTTTTAAATGCTCTTAAAATTACTGAAATCTATAAAAAATTATTTCAAAAAAGTAAAAATGCGTTAAGTATGCTATATTGTCTAATTCTATTTTTAAATCATAAATCAATTACCAAATCTTTGCTTTTAAAATTACTGAAATCAATAATAATATTGTTAAGCATTTTATACAATGTATTATTTATTTAATTTATTACTTCAATAGCATTAATTATTTATTTAATAAATTATTGTAAGAAAATAAACAACATTAATAGATACACACAACAGTTGTAAAATTTTTTTTTGCACAGATTTATTAACAAATATTTATATTTCTCAATAATCGTCTCTTTTTTAAATAACCAATTTTTTGTTACAGTCACTTATAAATATGCTGTTTTTTATTTTCTATTATAAGCGTTAATTTAAACCATACTTGGCGGACCCTTTCAAATCCTTAATCATTAGTTAATACTCTTTTCTGATTTTTCCAAGTGTGACTTTGTTAGTTAATTCAATTGATTTATGGACAATATAGAGTGATATAAACTTTAATCATGTAAAAAATGTGAACAAACTTTTTTATTTTAACAAACTTTGTAAAGGTTCGCCAAGTATGGTTTAAATTAACTTTTATAATAGAAAATGAAAAACAACATATTTATAAGTGACTGTAATAAAAAATTGTTTAATTAAAAAAGAGATGGTTATTGAGAAATAGAAATATTTGTTAA
>JBAGKK010046643.1:0-10264 GCA_037177015.1 Euceroptres primus
AGCAGAAGGCACTTCGTACGGGGCCGGCATCGCAGATTAAATTTTGGTAAGATTTTTTTGATTTTTTGTTTAAAAAAGAGCCGTTGCCGTTGCCGAGATATCGTGTGGGAGCCGACCTGCCTCCAAATTATAGCGTTACGTTGAGCAACGGATTTTATATACAAAACTTAGAAAAAATAAATAAATAAATTTTTTTTTGTATTTTAAGACTTTATATATTATACCTATTAATTTTTATATCCATATCTTCCATAGCATGCTCAAAAAAAATTCCAAAAAATAGCTCTTTTTTACCCTAGAAACTAGACTACATCCTTAATTAAAGTCGAAAAAGAGTTATAAATTAATTACAATAATATTTTTTCCACGATTAATTTATAAAATTGTATATTTTTCATAAGATACCTGATGCCAATTGTCCATTCCCCGGCATTCTCCTCAATATAAAAAAAGTATGGTACCATTTTGATCCTTAGGATGTGTAAGTTCAATGAAAATGGGCGCCATTTACCGCCTTTTCATATGCAGGGATTACGAAACCCTAAAAATGGGCAAAAATACTTCAACTCGGGATCATTGGACGCAGAATTTTGATATCATTCATGCTACTTCCAGCAAAAAATTTTAATTTATGTATTATCAAAATTATATGATTTTATGCAACTAACTAAAAACAGGTGGTCTTATAATTCTGGCCAGTACTGTTCATGAAAACCTTCATTTTCTCTACATTATGAACAAACTCCTTCCGATGCTTGCGTGGTAGCAAATGGTCGGTGAGATTGAGTGGTGGAGAAGTTTTGCGTTTTAAGGAAGATATTGGAGTCAGAAAATGAAAAGAAAGTGGATAAAAGGTGGTGGATGCTACGAAGATGAAGTGAGAGTAAAGGTACGCAGGAAGAGGCGGTATCTCTGAAGGAAAACAATTTTGCAAAAACAGCACTTGCGGGTTGTAAGGTTATCGTGCGTATATGGAAGGAGATGATGATGATTCTAGTGCGCATCAGAGTGCGCATGCGTTGGTTTCATACTGACTCTATAGTCGTGTATAATATAGCCATGATCAGGTAGAGTGTGAATCCATGGATGGTGGTGAAACATGTTTGTCTTCTGAAACAAATTAAGCGAACTGCCTAGCTGGGCATACCGTCGCATTCCGACAGAAAGAGATTCGAGCACGTGTTTGTGAAGCAGGTTGAAGGTGTAAGTTGGAAGGATGATGGAGAGAAGCGTTCGGGGCAGAGATCAGGCGAAGAAATAGTGGCCGAGCGAAGAAAGGAAGAGAGAGTACTGGAGGAAATACTTGAAAGCAGGCACTGGGAGTCAGCAGGAGGAAGAGAGATAGAGGATGTTTATGTTTATGGAATCTTGTGCAAGAGTATACAAATGTTTATGGAATCTTGTGTGGAGAGAAATAAGAGGAATGGTGAAAGGGGCAGGGAGAAATGGAGAAGGAGAGAAAGTTGAAATGAAGGAGAGAACGGAGAGACGGGAGGATAGAAAATAGGACAGCTGATGAGGAGGATGGACTACGGAAGAAGAAAATAAGAGAGGCAATTAGGTGGTGAAGTGAAAAAATGTAAAAGGCAGAGCAAAGTGAATTGTTTCAGATAGAATAGAATGCAGTGTGGGTTATGGAGTAATGTGAACAGAGTAGGAAATTCATGCAGTAGAAAATAGAAGTGTCTTATAGGTATAAATGGGAATTTAACGAGACAAAAGAAAAAGTTGTTTTGGAAAAGGATGGAGGAGGGTGAAAGTGCATGGAGGAGTATTGAGAATAGAAGAAAGGGGATACGTGAAAGAGTGTTGGGCAGAAACTTTTAAGTAGAAAATGTTAATCAAGCTACGAATTATGTAAGATATAGAGGACAATGTAAGAAAATGTTATATAGCTGTTGTAAATTAGAAGGCTATGTTAAGTTGTTTTGGATGGAAAGAAACGGGCAGTTTGTAACTAGCATGAATTTGACGATAACAAGTTTTTTCTAGGAATATGAATTAAAAGTGACAGGAAGGGTAATAGAGACGAGAGATAGGGACAGGAAGGTTCACTTAGATGGAGTGGTAAATCTGTAGGTCATGTTAAGGAAGGTTAGAGGAAGGTGGAATGTTTGTAGATTTAATATTAAAATGGCTGTAAGGGAGAAAAGTAGGAAAGGTAGGAGATGTATTGCCGAGTGAGTTGCAGAAAGACGAGTAGTGGTAACAGGTAAACGGGAGGACCAGGTATGGGTGTGAATTCTAGGGGCATGGAGAGTCATGAGACTAAACAATTTTTAGAACAATTAAATTATAATACTATGAAAATGTCTCGAGAGAGAGTTTACAGAAAGTAAGAGAAAGAGAAAAGTACCGGGACGCTAACTACAGGAAGCCAGAGGCTTGAAAATCAAGCCTACCAATCAAAAGCTCGGAATTCGATCACATAATCTACCCGCAATCCGGTGTGAATTCACAGACACGTAGACGTACAACATTTGTCCCTATACAATTATGATAAACTGACACAAACCTGCCACAGAACTACAAAAATGATCAGCCGGTCTCACGTACTCGTCACTTCGTTCCTAACCCTGGTAATGCTCGTTTGCCGTGTGAATCAGAATCAATTATATTAGACCCGCGAGTGCCGTGGATCGTCGTGGCTTTGTTATCTTCGCCGTGCTGACATTCGTAATTATTTGATAAATTGGTGTTTTATTAATTTAAACCGATAACTCTCAGCGTTCCACATTCTAAATCATTTCCCTAATATACTTCTCCCGTTATATTTGGCGCTCAACATAAAAAAACGCACAATTTCCCCAAAATTCCCGTGAAGCTGAGAGTTGGGAGAGTCAAGCAATTTCGACAGTTAACTTAAGATTTAAAATTTGCATGTGACGCCTTGAATATTTTGTATGCCATGCTTGTGATATTTCTTGTCATAATTTACAAAAATCCCATGCTCCGAGACAGGTTAGATTGCGTAAGAGAAAATGTTTTATAAAAATTCGTTATTAGGGATAAATTAGGAATCTGTAAATCGAGAAAAATTAAGAGAGAACTGTGCGTAGGAAAACCACAATTTCAGAGAAAATAAAACCCGTGATAGTATACGAATAAAGTAAAAAGTAAATTTAAAAAACCCGTTATCATAGGGAAAAGAAAATCCGTGATTTCGGAAAATAAAAGAATAATAATTTACAGAGTATAAAAACCGTGATTTCGGGGAAGAAAAATCGAAATGTCGAAATAAATAGATTGAAATTTGTTTAAATTGATAACCGTTATTACGAAATTAGAAAAATCGTGATTTTGGATATTAAATAAAAGATTGTTTAAAAATAAAGTTGTTTTTTAAAAAAAAATAAAGGAGAGGCAGTAAAATTTATCGTTAAATACAGAGAAATTAGGTGAAATCAGTGAAATTTTACGAATTATTTTGTCAAAACCACGTGGTGCTTGCGTCACAGAGGGACGCTACCAGAGAGAGAAGAAAATAGTTTTTGCGCGCGAATTTTACGATTTTAGCGCATTAGCCACCGTCGTGCCACCTGTAAGGGATGAGAAAGTGGGAGAGGTAGTCGCCGTGCACTTCAAGTCCGAGCGTCATCCCAGCCCCGTGCCCCCCTCACCAAAAATAACCGTATTTTCGAATTTTTCGCAACGTTTAGATTTTTAACGAAAAGTACGAGAAGATTTTAAAATTTAAAAATTAGAAATTCTGTGAGTCAGAAGACTTGTCGCACGTTCTATAAGGAACCATCCCTACCCCACGAGTATCAACAAACTCTATCGTGACTTCACAAACTGTAACGTCTGACTCACAAGCGTCGCAAGAAATAATCAATGAGTGTGAACTGACACCTGATTTAGAGTTGTCAATTGCGAGTTTAGATTTTAAATTACACATAATTTAAATTTAAGTGCATATGCAATTGAGATCAGGTAAAATTGAAATAAATATGGCAAACCCGTTAGTTAATGTTAACCCAGAAAATAGGCAAACTTAGGTGAAAACAATCAGGTAGAAAATATAGGAAATGATCCAACATTAAAGGAAAACCCGGAAATTAGGGATCAAGGAATCAAGATAATACGGTAACAATAGATGCAGAATTAGTTTCAAATCAAGAAGAAATTATTAGGCCGGATAACGTGATAAGAATGATTAATGACTTGATACCGAATCCAGAAGATCCGGAATCAAGTGTAGAGATTGTCCCAACAGAAATTAATACACATACACAGACATCTGGACAATCAGTTAATTTGTGGTCAATCTCGCGTGCTGTAATAGATACTATAGGGAATTATGAAGCAGGTCAATCAGCCACACGACAAAGGGTACATCGCGCGAGGTTCGACGCGACATACCCATCAGCGAATTTCCTTCCCCCCCAGCATACCTGTTCCGGATATTTCTTATCGGTTTTATGTGTACTGCGTGAGTCTCGCCCTCCCAAGCCCTCACCCCATCACTCCCCCTCTTTCTCCCACCTCCTCTACCCCTCTTTCTTCCTCCCCCGTCTCTCGCGTCAGCATAGGTATCGCTCGTGCCTTTTTCTACTCTTAGGGTTGAATCCCATGTCGGCGTTTGCTGCAGCGTCAAACGCAAAATTATGAGAGTGAGAGAGACGCACAGATACAACTATCTCTTTCACTCTCATGATTTTGCGTTTGACCCTGAGTCAAAACGCAGACGTGGGACACCACTCTGACATATTCATCCCCCACCAGGCGCATCAAGTAGTCTGGAAAGTCCACTGTCCAGTGCCGATTACTACGTAACTCGAGCCTGTAACCTTTGTACTTGTTAATTAGTTGTGTGGGCAATGAGAGTGAGTGAGAGTCAAACTACTCTTTTTATACTTTTGTAGCCTTTACTTCCTCATGGACTTGAATGAAAGCTTGAACCTTATATTTTAAAGCTACTTTGTCGAAAACTGAAGGACAGTAAAGTTCAGCCGATCGGAACAGCTTTGAAAATGTATATTAAGCGGAACGATTTTAATATTTCCGAGTCATTAGAAGAGTTAGGAAAGGAGTAGGAATCGGAATTAATTAAATCTAAAATTAAAAGTCAAGTATTACAAGTTACGGAAAATAAACCGAAGTCAAAACTGTCAGAAACAAGGCCAGAATAACAATACCAACGGAAATAAAAATAATAACTCTAACGGTAATTTACTAAGCAATTATCGAAGCAATTCACAAAAACCAAGACCTCGTTTTGAAAATCGAAACCCATTCAATCCTTGGGGATTTTCTTTTCTTCCTAATTTCTATCAAAACTAACCAAATTATAGACCTAGATTCTAACCTCGCAACCAAGGGTTTAGACCTAGGCAACCTTTTAATCAGTGGTTTCAAATGTTTTAAAGATAGAGATTTATTCAAAGAATTTGACACTAATATTTGGAATAAGAAAAAAAATATTAGTCAAGTAACACAAAGTTTAGATGAAATAAAGGAATATCAGAGTAAGAAAAACGGGTATAACTTTAAAAATAATTCGATAATGTTAAATAATTTATTATTGAAGCCTCCCCAACCAGTCACACAGTGAGTCCAAAATTAAGGAAATTATTTGCGAAGAAGTGGACAGGATGTTAGAGGAGGGAATAATAAAACTGGACATATAATCAGATCCCATTACAAGTAGGTTCTCAGCCAATTACAGCGTTCATGGTTCCTGGAAAGGGCATGTTTCAATTTAAGAGAATGCCTTTCGGCCTATGTAATTCTCCAGCTACTTTCCAGAGACCTATGGACAAAATAATAACGCCGGACTTGAAGCAAAGGTGTTTTGCTATCTGGGCGATATAGCCATCGTCACTCAGTTGTTTGAATAACACTTACACTACTTGAATCTCATTTTGTACATAATCAATGAGGCTGGGTTGACGGTGAGTCCAGACAAGTGTGAGTTTGGATGTTCAGAAGTGAAATACCTTGGTTTCATAGTGAATGAGAAAGGCCTTAAAATTGATAAGGATAAGATTAAACCAATTTTGGAATTCCCTAGGCCAAAAATAATTTAAAAACTTCTGAGATTGATAGGAATGGTAAGTTGGTATAGAAGATTTATGCAGAATTAGTAGAACCACTTAACAGACTTCTTAAAGCAGGCAGGAATTGGGAGTGGACATTTGAGCAAGAAAACGCATTTAATACCATTAAAGAGCTTTTAACAACAGAACCAATTTTATCTTGCCCAGATTTCACTCAACCATTTCAGTTAGAAACAGATGCACGTAACACAGATTTAGGTGCAGTTTTAATCCAGAACTTAACCGGGGTAAACTATGTTGTTGCTTATGCAAAGAGAGGTTTCAACGGTGCGGAAATTAGATATTCAAGCTCAGAAAAAAAATTTTAGCAGTTATATGGCCAATTAGGAAATTTAATTCGCATCTAGGTTATAGTTTCAAAGTCACTACAGATCATATAGCTCTGAAATGACTGCACAATCTGAAAACCCCGACAGGGAGATTGGCAAGATGGGCACTGGAGTTATTAGAATATGATTATGAAGTTATTTAAAGAAAATGTAGTTCCAACTTCGTACCAGATGCCCTATCCAGAACGATAGAACCAAATGAAAAAGTATCTTCAATTTGAGCGAGCACTGTAGAAGAACCTAATGAGGACTTAAATAATAATTCAGATGATTGACACAGAGTCAAGATGAAGTAAGTTAAAGATAAACCCGAAGATAATGAACATTAGGAACAAACAAGTCTATTTTTACAGACTCGAACCATTAAAATCTTCCCTACTACCTGACGACAATCCTTGGAAACTGACGACTCCAAAAACCCTTAGAACTCAAGTTTTATGCGAAAATCATGACGAGATACAAGCAGGACATTTGGGTGCGGAAAAAGAAAATAGCTTAAAACTATTTATAGCCAGGGATGTACTCTGATGTACTTAGGTACGTTAAAGAATGCGATACTTTTCAACGCGTAACAGCAAACAATCCGAAAAAACAGGTTTTATGGGTAAAAGAATAATAGAGGAACCATGGACGGTCGCGGCTACCGATATTATGGGACCACTCCCGATTTCAAAGAAAAAGAGAAATGAATATCTTATAGCTTTTGTGGACCTCTTTACCAAGTGGATTGAGCTGATTCCGATTAAAAAGGCTAATTGTAATGATCATGCGACTTGGGATGAAAATATAGAAGATTTGCAGTTCTCGCTTAATACGTGCAAAGCACTTGTCAACTCAATTCACACCGGCGTTTTTGAACTTAGGTCGTGAGTTGGAACCGCATCAGTATCTTCGGAAAAATGTAGAAGACACGAACGACATAGAATTTCAAAGTGTAGATACACTCGTCACTGAATCGAGCACCGGGCTCGGGGGTAGACGGTCCTCGATTCGAGCGAGCAATCTTATGTCAACATTCAGGACCGCGTATACAGTCTCTGAACGTACAAAAGTAAATGCGCAGAGAGTCGTGAGGCAAACAACTTCTGACGGCCCTGACTGCCCGAGCGATGGTGTCGTCGCGGGACGCTCAGGGGCGGGGGACAGAATCAGTGAAGCGTGAACGACCATGAAGGTGGTCCTCGATTCAGGGGGCTTCGATTCAGCGACTAGTGTAGATGGACCGATAGAAAAAGGAGACTACAAATAATAAATGAAGAAGTTCAAAAGAACTTGGACCAGGCTAACGAAAAACAAGCGTATCATTATAATCTCCGTAACAGATCGGTCAGATTCGAAGTAGGCGATAAAGTATTAAAAGCAAATAAACCGTTTTCTAATGAAGCAGATAGAAAGTCGAGAAAATTATTTCATTTATTCGATGTTCTTCGTATCATGAAGCGTAAAATCTCAAACACGATGTATGAATTAAAAGGTGATCGCGGCAAAAGTCTCGGAGAGTGGGATGTAATCGATTTAAAAAGATATATAGATAAAGAAAATTAAAAATGTAAAGATAAAATCATGCAGGTGAAATAAATCATGCTTATAGATAAAGGTAAATTCATGCAATAAACAATTTCAAGATAACATACAAATTTATAAATGATTAAGTAAGTTGATTGCTTTTCAGATTATAGAAATCTACAGCAAGTGGGTGGTGCTACAGTAACAATACAAATAGTATAAAAAATAGTTGGAGTTAAAATACTCATTCTACTTTTGGTCACATCTAAACTATACTTCTTCTAGAGGACTGTGTCTACGTAGAATCTTATTATCCGCATTCGAATAAGCGAAAGCGCGTAGTTTAACCATTTTAGTTATAAAGTTACCGATAATTATATTCTTTTTTTCTCCGATCGTACAAAAAGTTTATAAAGGTTTGCTGAATCAATATTGACACATTCTTTTAAATAAAACGATCTGATTGGTGAATACATTGCACATCCGACAAATAAGTGCCATAAGTCCTCATTCTCATTAACCCATTAAGGCCCAGGCAAAAACTGGGCCAGATAGCATTAAACTAACTATTTCATTCATAGCATAAGAAAAAAATAAAATACACGTATTTTTTCTTTTGTCATTATCAATTGTTTATAAAAAATTATTTAAACAAATTATACTAAAACTCATCATTTTAAAAAACTGACTGCACAAATCGATTCTACAGAAAGAATGATGAAGAAATATTATATAACATTTTTTAGTCAGACTTCAATTTGTTAGTATAAAACGGTCATAAACAATTGCATGATGGAGAGTGAAAGTGACAATGTCAAGTCCCAAGCAAAAACTGGGGCAGATAGCATCAAAATAACTATTCCATTCATAGCATAATGGAAAAATAAAATGCACGTATTTTTTCTTCTGTCATTTTCAATAGTTTATAAAAAATTATTTAAACAAATTACACTGACCACCGGATTGACGTCGCACAGCTCGATGGCACCATTCACGCTTCACTGATTCTGTCTCCCCCCCGAGCGTCCCTTGACCGGCCTACATCGCTCGGGCAGACAGGGCCGCCAGACGTTGTTTACATCACGACTCTCTGCGCATTTACTTTTGTACGTTCAAAGACTATATACGCGGTCCTGAATACTGCTCGCTCGAATAGGCTCGGATCGATGACAATCTACCCCCGAGCCGTGCCGTCAATCCGTTAGTCAGTGTATACTGAAAGTCATTATTTTGAAAAACTGATTGCGCCAATCGATTCTGCGGGAAAAATGATTTAAAAAACCTATAACATTTTTTTGTCATAATTAAATTTGTTGAAGTAAATTCTTTCTTTTTACATATACAGTACATTCTCGCTAACTGCAAGCTCCGTATGTTCCACTTTTTGCCACTTCTCCTCCACACGTATTCGCACACTCCATTGTGTCTCCCAATTGATAAACGTCTCTGAATTTACAGAACTTAACAAAAGAACGTTCGATTAATAACAACAAATTAAAAAGGCGAGTGTTTGGATGGATAAGTTTATCTTCGTTGGCTAATACAGCTACTGGTTGATTGGCTATAAGCGGTTCTCCTCTTTCATTTACAGAAGAGAAAAATGCAGAGTGGCAAACTTCACATTGAACATATTTTTGCAAACGTTTGCACAAAAGACTAGTGCAGTAATAAATAAGACACTCAATCACTTCTGGTAGGACGTAGTCATGATCAACGGCGTTAGTGAAGTCACTGAAATCAGCATCTGAGTCAATAAAGACGTTCAGCTTTTCCTTGATTTCATTTAACGCCTTTGATTTATTTTACTTGTCAGTCCCGAAAATTTCTTTAATTCTGGCGATTGACATTAAGGGAGCAGAGCTTTCATTTTGATCTTTTGGTACGAGGACACTAATTATTTTGCACTCACTTATTTAAAAATATTAAATCTTCACTATACTACACAATGTATTACTTCTTTTTATGAATTTCTCTGATACAACTCATTTATTTAATTATTTATCACTTTCGCATATGCAACACAATACAAAACTAAGCCGTCCTGATCGGAGCGCCATCTCTTGGATTAGTTCCCGGTCCGGACTCTAAGAAAATCAGAAAAGTGGGGACGATGCATGGGGCTGGCAGCGTGATTATACGACGGAGCAGAGTGGGTGTACTCAATAAGTGCCGAATTCTTGGAATTATACTCCCCTACAGCTCCGTCAGACTGGCAGTTACCGGGAGTGTACTCACGGAGAAAAATGGAAATCGTCGGTTTGGTAAAGATTACACGAATTCTGTACAGATAACTTGTTCTAGAAAAGAGTGCAAGAATACGGGAATCATTTCTAAATAAATCAGTAATGTTTCCAAATATTAATGTTTCCT
>JBAGKK010046654.1:0-10264 GCA_037177015.1 Euceroptres primus
AAATTAATTGAAAATCGATTAAGAATTGGGACCTACAGGTTATTTTGAACATCGTGTTTTCATTTCGCCCCACTGTGCGGCGGTTCAATTTCAGTAGAAGTAGAAGGGGGTATACAATTTCTTGATCCGAGAGCAATGGCCTCTCACCGATTTTGTAAATTTTTTTGAACTTTAACTTTTATTAAATTTAATTGAAGTACTTAATTTGCTTGGATATCAAAAAGTATTTTTAAAATTTTAATGTTTACATTGTCAGGATCCGTTTGCGCTCGGACCAAGAAATTTTATTCCCCCGTTCTACGATGCGGCGGTTCAATTGTGAGTGGAAAATTTAAGATAGCGGCACAATAGGTAGTATAAATGATAAATGGACAGGTAATAAATTGGAAATACTAAAAGATGCAGAAGAAGTATTGGAGAATAAAAAGATAGCTAGGAAACTATGGAGAGACGAAGAAACGTTAGAAACGATAGATGAGAGAAGAAAATAAAAAGATAGCTAGGCAACTATAGAGAGACGAAGAAACGTTAGAAACGATAGATGAGAGAAGAAAGTACAAAGGTGCAATGAACGAGAAGGGGAAAATACAATATAAGAAACTGATGATTGAAGTGCAGAGGATATATAAGAAAGCTAGATATTGGATAATTGATATTGGATATTGGATAAATCAAACAGCAGTAATAAAAATTGAAAAATGAGGAGGAAAAAGAGAAAATCAAAAAATATGTGACAAGGATGTTCAAAATAAGAAGAAATGGAAAATTGCATCAAATCGACAAATCGACAAAAAAAATAAAGAAAATGAGCTCTAATATAAGCTCATAATTAATATGAGCTGTGAGGGCTACAATTCAACTGCATAGTATATTTTGCATAGTACATCCATATAAAATATACTGTATAATCTGTATACAATAGGAATAGAATATTCGCGCTTGCTTGTACAAGAAAGATGTACACGCTTCTCGCATGGAACGTTGTAATGAGGATTCTAGATTGGTCGTTTCCGACGCGATGCACATGGATGACCTCCCCGCCGTGCAAGTGGCAAAGGAAAAGTGAAATTATATTATGTACGTGACCGAATTCAAAGAAATGAAATTCCTATTCAATAGCACCACAGGGGCCAGGGTTTCTTTAAGACTTAAGTCATTTGGAGAGCATTTAACTGAGGGGAAAAGTATAACTGAATTTATGAAGGGAAAGTTCCTGTTTCATGGTTGAATCAATTAATTTAGTTGCAAAGCGTTTGAATTTGAAGAATTTCACTATTTGAGGTAAATGCAAGAACATAATTCGATTAAATTAAATTTTTGAACCTTTTAAAACCTATTACATTAAAAAATATTCAGGTAAAGTTAAAACTCTTACTGTGTCTAAATATATCTCAACACCGTTGATTTGTTAGTCCAATTAATTTTCTTTAAGGAATTTGACTAACAAAGCCGACTGAAAATTCAGAATAATATTAAATTTAAGTATTGTATTTATTATATTTATTATAAATTAATTTTTAAAAAATCAGACAACTGCCCATAAATACCTACTCGATAAACTTCACATCTTGAATAGAGATCCTAATAAATTAATGCAATAAAGCACTTAATATAAAAAGCCATTTCAAAATGCTGTGACCTTTTCAAACATCGCCTTACAAGAAAGCAAAGAAAAATTGATTTACTGCACAATTATTTATAGGGTATGAAATTTCAAGCTATTCAGCTAAATATACGATAAGTGCTAAAGATCGATCGATTAACTCGAGTTCGACAAAAACGTAACAAATAGCCAAACTTCACGAAAAGCATTTATTCACGGAAACAAACCCCTTACAGCTTTTATATTTGGTTATTATACGGAAAACCAAATATTTGTTTAGTTCAACTAAAGTGGTTTGATGAAGTTGCTTTAATGCAAGAAAAGAAAATTCTTTAAACAAAAAATTTTTTTAAACAAAATAATCGATATTTATCTGTTTGACTAAAAAAGGTTCCATTATAATATTATTTGAATGACAATAATCAAAGATATCCAAATAAAGAAGGTCTTGTTGAGTGAGACAATTTTTTTTCTGAGTAGGGATGGTAAACTATACCATCCCATGTGTATACACCCACATCAGATATAACGTATCACATTGAAGTTTCAGGCGGTTACATAAAGTCGCTTAGTAAACATTTAATTGGCAAATAGTAAACGAGCCTGCGTTAAATTAAAAGTGTTGTTAACTTTACTTTACAGTATCTATTGACTGGCAGTAGAGCACAAACAGAATAACTTTCACGGTATATTATAAACATAAAGTTTAATAAGCCATCACAGAAAGAAAATCGATTGGTTTAATTCAAATTGCCTCTGTTTAATGTTATATCCATTCACATACGTAACAGAGAAGATGATTTATAAAGCCATTTCACGTGTGGTAAAATTAAATGCTTCCTTCCTTTGCGTGTAGGCCATGAAAGCCAAAAGGAAATGAAACGAGCATTCGCTGAAAATCGTTTGTGAATTTCCTTTAGTACTTCCTGGCCGTGGTTGTCTAATTAGTTTATCTACGCTTCAAATTGTAACTCGTCTAAATGAACATGCAAAGCGTTTACTTTAAGAGCAGAGCTAGAGAAAGGTAAGTAGTAAATAGAAAAAGGGAAATTTAATTTTTTTACACTTTTTATCGGTCGGAGGATAAGAAATCAATTAAAGTAAGAAGAAGGTTGTAAGCAGTAAGGATTAAAGAATTAATGAAAGGAAACTAATTGGGAAAGTTCAAGAATTACTGGAAATCTGATTGAAATAAAAAGAAATACAAAAGATGAAGCATTGCCTGAAGCAACACAAAAATTCCTTCACTTTGTTCAGAAGCGCAAAAAAGTTATGAGAAGAAAAGTAACGGAAATAACAAAACACGAAGGTGGATTGGGAACAGTGAAAGCAATCCTCATATTATTCAAGTACAATATTGTAACCGAAACCATTTCATGCGTACATTTTTTCGTTTTTTTTAAAGAACAAACCGAAATTTTTTGCCTCTAAAAAATAAATATTGTAGATTTGTTCGATTCAATTAAAAATGAGTGGAGAATAAATACGCGATTTCAACCAATTTTTATTCGAATTAAACAAACAAAAGTTTAGTTAAATGACCAAATTAACAAACCATTTGTTTAACCGGATTTCAAATATATATTTAATCTAAACTGCAATATAATTGAAACATAAATTACCAATTGCCTTACATGCAATATCATTGACTCAATTATTATGCAAACCTATAATAAATTCCCACAACATATATTTTGAGAGATCAGACCGTAAGGATTTTAAATATGTATATGGACTGCATACCTGTAAAGATAGTATCCATAAAACCGACAAACGCTTCCTGCTTCATACCTTTATTTCTATATTCTTCCGGATGGGCACGTTAAAAATCAATTCTAAAAACGTTCTAAGCCTGTTACATTGTGCGATAATGTTTTCGGAAAAGGCAAAGTAGGTGACCATTAAAAGGTACTTGATAATTTTATTGCGGTTCACATATTTGAAGAATTAAAAAACAAGAGAATAGGTACTCAACATTAAAAACAGAAAAGGATTTTAATAGCTGTGTGTTGAGTCGTTTATAGTGTTTAGTGAGTTCAATAACCCTTGATTATTCGTTTGACATACAATGACAATGTGAATATCCGACGTGTACAGTGACTGCATACATATGTTGAACATATATGTAAACATCAAAATTGTATTTTCTAACGATGCGCTTCAAAGCACCTGCAGTTGTTATTTATTTAGAATTTAATGCTCCCCTGGCACCCAACCTCGAATGAACATACAACCATGATTCAGTCAGACTGTTTCACGGCCTAACCATGCAATATTTGTGAAGCAATCAGCCTGCGAACCTGTACAATCATAACTGATGGCATGCAGGCATAACCATCAACAAATGAACTTTGCATAAATCTTAAAACGTTAATTCATTTTCATTTGGTGTAAAATTTTGAGTGTAATTTAATTAAAAACACTCAGTATAGGAATAATGATTTCATTATTTTTCGCTATGAGAAGAAACAAGTAATTTCATTGATGAACAAACCGAAAAAATAACATAACAATAAACACAAATAACAATTCATAGTAATACAACAATGAACAAAAACATTTTTTTATTTTATTTATTGTTGCAATGCGTCACTGTCCATTATTTCGATTCATCGTCTTGGATATAAAAGTTTTGTCTGAAAAATTGCATGCAAGGACAAAAAGTTACTTGTTAATCTAATCATGAAAAGTGATAGCAATTGATGTAGAATATTCATGGAAGGTACAGTCGTGAGTCAAAGTAGAACTCATATTACATGAGTTAATCGAAAAATATCCACATAAATAGGAATAATAACAAAGTCAATGCAACAGAGAGAATTCAAATTCAATGAATTGATTTGAATGAAGTGAAAGCTTTCCAAAGTAAAAAAGGTGTTTCCTTTATTTTATTCCAAGAGTCTCAACATTTTGATATTCAAATGTAATCAAGTCATTCAACTCGCTTGAGACAGTTGATTTAAATATAGTATCTGCCGTTTATTGATCCCAACGTCTAAAGCCACCGCTTCCCAGCTGTGAGCACTTGCATAATCGTAGTCATTTACTTTTGTTGTAATCCCATTGCTTCGCAGTTCTTTGCTAATCACAGAAAGCCGCAATTCGATTCGGAGCATCTCAAGCTTCCACTACTTGCATTAGCTATTAGCTAATTAAAAAATAGATCATTTTATTACAAAATGCACTTCCGTAAACTCAAGATAAATTGGTTGTACAAAATCACATAGTAAGCCTTCTTTAAACTATATTACAAATTCAAACTTTTTAATTAATTACTTAATGTGATCAGAAAATGGATGATTTACATTTTTTATTGAAAAAAAGCAATAAAAATGTCAATATGAAATGCTCGCTTTTTGACGTAGTGAAATATTCATTCTTGAGTAAAAGCAAATATCTCCGGGTTCGTTGGACCGTTGACGGGGACGAAAACAGAAAAATAAAATTTCCAATACAGTTCCATTATCCAGAGACCTAGTTTTTCGGGAAGTGCCAATCGACCCAGAGGAGAGAAACTCCTACACTCAGAAAAAAATCAATAATTGAACGAAACAATTAAAGAGACGAAAATCGTTTCTTTTCTTTCATTTAATCAAAATATATATTTTAGTATTTGGTTAATTTAAAAACCATAAAATGCAAAAATTAATTGATTTGTTCGTTCAACCAAAATTTAGTAAATTCAACCAAATATTTTTCTGAGGACACTCATAGTTCTGTAGATAAGACTCACAAAGAAATAATAAAGTCTGACAACTAATGAAAAATTATAGGGGTTCGATCCCTCCGATGGCCATTTACACACCCTCATGCACTTTAATGGAGCGCAAAGAAAAATTGATCGCTGTTCGAAAAGGAAAAGTTAATGGCGGTAGGACAAAAATACGTACGGATATGCGACGATGCGTGAGTAACACGAATTACGTACATGTATTTGCATAGTAATGTGAAATTCACCGAGTTTATTATTGGAAAACGCCCTTGCAAGAACGTCCCTGATTTTGAAGCTCATAATTTCAAAGAAGATATAGTATTGTGTGACTAAGTACTGCAAAAATGACTTTTTTTATGTTAAAAATAATTATTATGACCGTTATAATTAATAATAGCAATACTGTTAATTAGTTTTAATGCATAAGAATAGTTAAGAACGAGCCAATATCCAAAAAAAGTTCAAAATAATCTGCAACAAAGACGATTTGGTTCAAAATGAACCCGATTTGAACCGCTTTTTATAATAGTTCATTTTTATTACAGATCATGTTGAACTTTTTTGATCTATGTTAAACTCACGTCCTCGATCGAGTTTTTTCTGTGATATTATCGTGCAGACCTCAAATTAATAAATTAAGAAAGCAAAACAAATAAAAAGGAAGCAAAAAACAAATATTTTAGCAAAATTCATGCTGTAATGAAGCCTTCAAGTACAATTTCATATACTTTCGTCATCATTTCCTGGGAGTTACAAACTACGTTAATCCGCACGCATTTTTCTGTTTCGTTGAGAAATTTGGTATATCCGCAATGAGCAAAAGAGGGAAGAGAAATAGAATTACTTGAGGACGTTCCTATGTACTAATGCTTGTTAGTTTTCCCACGAATTGCCGAGTTGTTACATCTTCTAACGAGTTGGAAGTATACTCCCTTTCTTTCCTTATTTTTACTACAGAAACAAACAATTGCAACAGTGCGGATATGCATATTCCACATTTAAATTCCATGGACGAAGAAAAGTCTTATCATGCAGGTTAATCTGGCACGTTCCCTTGCGACAACGCTATTTAATGGCAAAACATAATACAAAAGTTAATTCGATACGGTTACACGAGACATAAACTGTTCTCTTGGATGCGATATCTCAATGAAATAATTTCCCAATGAAAATAATAGTGTAGTTTCTACGTTCTTAAAGTTCAGAAGGTTTAGCTAAGGGAAATTTTTTATATATTTTATCTCTTAAACACATATGATTATGATTAACCATTACTCTTAAGGATTTATTATATTTATAGAAAAAATTACACCTAATAGAAAAACTTATGAAAGAATAAAGCCTTATACATTCTACATTCGTGTAATTTAAAAAAGATAATATTTTGTCAAACAAAAAATAACAGTATGCTAATAAGAGTAATAACTAAGTAAGAAAAGATAAATGTAAAGATTAATTTTATTTTACGTTTTATGTTTTACTGAAAGAAAAAGTATAGCAAACTCAACAAAAATGTGCTGCGTAATTGCAATATGCCATTTTCAAAAGTAAGAAATACGTAACAGTCGTGACAAGTCATGCCGTTTAATTGCAATTACTGAGAATTTAGTATTTATGCGCTTCCAAGATCAAGGGAAGGCTAATTTACGATACAATTGAGGCAATAAATGGAAGTTTAAATATTCATTACAGAGTTCTGGGTATTCTAGAATCTAGAGTATTATGAATGAAAACAATTCTAAGTTTCATGAATTCACTTACATATGAAATATACAAAAAAAAAAAGAAAATGGCAGACTATTCCCCATTTTGAAAAAACATAAACACTAACATTATTGCATTTACAAGAAGAAAAAGGAATTATAGTATACTACAATTCCTTATTGAGGAAAAAGTAATTTACCAATCATAATTTCTATGTATAACTTTTTCAGAGAATTTCTTTTGAATATTATTACTGCTTTAATCATTTTTCAGGCAAATAAAATAATAAATTCACAGAAAATTAGTACAGACATTACTATTTAATAGATATTTTCCTTTAAAAGAAAATATACTGATGTATATTTTTTATACGCCGTGAATGTTCCGTTCTTTCAACGATTATTGAATATAAAGAGAGAAATGAAATTTGGGTTGATTCCCAGCAGTTTCAGTGAAATTATTAAGTTAGAATATATAATTCTCCTTTTTCTTTAAATTAATATAAATTAACAATGGTATGAAAAATTTCATTGTTATTAAGGTTAGATAAAAAAGAAGAGCATAAAATGGTTTATTGAGAAATGTAAATTCTTAATATTAAAGAAATACAAAATACAGAGACATTAAGCCCCAGATTTTGGTACTATTCAAAAAATTCAATGTTCAAAATTCTCAATTTGTGCTTATTAAGAAGTTATAAATCAAATCAACATCAGCGTGGGATTCACCATAAAGTAACAATGAAATGGACACCCCAAAAAATGAAAAACTCAAACTGAATCAAGCAGGCAGCTCCTCGTCCTAATGAAAGAAACGGTTTTTCCATTTTGGGGTGACGTCAAGATTTATGTTGTTTTGATTCTCCCTAGACAGAAAGGGGAGAAAAAAAGTTGTCCAGCAAAAATTTTGACATCAAAGGGACAGAAAAGAAATTTTGTATGTTCATGGAGGCGGATATTTTTATATTCCTATTTACAAAAGCAAGCAATCAAAATGTTTAGAATTTTATGCACGAGTAAAAATGCTCCAAAATCATCTTCTTCATCTTAAATCCTATAGAGGTCTTATCACTTTCGAAGAAGGCACTTAAACATTACCCAAAATCCATTTGTCATAATTTTCCTTTGACCGAAATTCATAGTACCAAGAACGAAGATTTTGTGCCTTTGGGGTCTAGCATATTGGTTATGATGTTAAATCAACTTTTTTATACCGAATAATCATTCACTTGTCATAATTTTTATTTATCCGAATGGCCATTTGACATAATTTTCATTTATTATAATTTTCCTTTGTGATAATTTTTATTTGGCCTAATTATCGTTTGTAATAATTTCCACTTGTCCGAATAGCCATTTGTCATAATCTTGATTTATCCGAATAGCTATTTGTCATAATATCTATTTATAAAAATGGTCATTTGACATAATTTTTATTTATCCGAATCGCCAGTTGCCATAATTTCGATTTATTCGAAGATCATTTGTCATAATTTTTATTTGTCCTAGTTTTCGTGTGTCATATTTTTCATTTATCCAGATTGTCATTTGTCATAAATTTCACTTGCCCGAAAGTGTATCCGCTCTAACAATAATAGCGCGAACTTCAAATTCAGCCAATTAGAAATTTGAATGTTAATTTCGCGCCATTATTGTTACTTGTTAGGGCGCATGTGCTTTCGGGCAAATGAAATTTAAGACGAATGAGAGTTCGGTTATAAGGAAATTATGGCACATGGTAATTATGACAAATGACTTTCCGGGCAAATAAAAATTGTGACATCGCTATTTGGACAAATATAAATTAGGGTAAACGAAATTCAGAATTTGGACAAATAAAAATTATCACAAATGGCAATTCGGATAATTGAAAATTATGACAAATGATTATTTGGATAAATAAGAAATATGAAAAATGGCGATTTCGGCAATTTCTCCTTTCGGCGAACTTGCTCATGAGTGACAACTCAGTGAAGATAATTTCTAGACATGTGCAAATTCGGATCCGAAATTTTCGGGTCGGATTTTGCGTAGATCTGACCCGAAAATCTTTAGGTGGACCCAATTCAAAAAGTTTCGGGTCGGATCCACCCACAGAAGATCCGAAAATAATTTCGGATCACTGTGAAATTTTTTTTCAGAATATTTGAAATTCAATATTTCGAAAATTTATCAACGGATTTAGGTTTTCTTTCTCTTATTTTGTTTGAAAAAGTAATTTCTATAAGTTTTGTATGAAAATTTTTTTAATAAAATCAAAATTGTTGACATAGTTAACGAACAAAATTTTATGCTTTTTGGACTGCGGCAGAGCCACAGGTCGCTGTAATTATCTGGAACAAAAAGTCGAACAAAATTAATAAACACGAATAGACTGACTATCGTCGTATACAGAGATTTTTTCATAACTTCCGGAGAAAAAAATTATTGAAAATTGCAAAAAATGCAAAAAAACAAAAAAAGGCCGCCATTTTGTCAAAAAAATCCCTGTGTACGACGATGCCAGTCTATTCGTGTTTATTAATCTTGTTCGACTTTTTGTTCCAGATAATTACAGCGACTTGTAGCTCTGTCACATTCCAAAAAAAGCACAAAATTTTGTTCGTTAACTATGTCAAAATTTTGATTTTAATAAAAAAATTTTCATACAAAACTTGTAGAAATTACTTTTCCCAACAAAACAAGAAAAAGAAAACCTAAATCCGTTGATAACTTTTCGAAATATTGAATTTAAAAAATTCTAAAGAAAAAAAATTTCACACTGGTGTAGTCTTTTAAGGGCGTGTGATACATTATGATATCACAAATTACCGACGGGGTATAAAAAGTATTCGGCGGTCCTATTTTTAAACCAACAAAGATATCGCGTTGAACCTTAAGAGAATGATAGAAAAAATGACACAACAGATGTGTCCCATCATATTTTCTATCATTCTCTTAAGTTTCAACGCGATAACTTTGTTGGTTTAAAAATATGACCGGTGAATATTTTTTATACCCTGTCGGCAATTCGTGATATCATAACGTATCACACCCACTTAGGGTTCGTCCATATACCCCGTTGACATTTTTGCTATAGTATGATATACTCGTATCTCCCTCTACCCAAGCAACTGAGGAAGACACGAGTATATCACACTATAGCAAAAATGTTCACGTGGACTGAGAAAAAAATACATTTTTATAACACATGCATGATTTCAGCCCTTTTTGATGCCTATTAAGCGGGGCTAAACCTCTACTTTT
>JBAGKK010046665.1:0-10264 GCA_037177015.1 Euceroptres primus
AGGAAAAAAATGTTCTTGAGATAAGAAATGCGTGGCTTGATATTTTAAATGACCCGAATATTAATTCAATTAAAGGAATAGTTGCTTTCCTTAATCAAGTTTTGGTAAGAGGTTAATTGGGCTGCAAATTTATGAACTGGAAATTCTAAATAATTTAGATTTAAGAGAGTCGTACTTCTTTGATGAATCGGTTGATTCTTGAACAAATAAACAACAACAGCTATTTACATATTTCATTCATCGGTTTCGAAGGAATGAAAGAAACTTGATAAGATGAAATAAGAAAAATCTCAAAAATTTCTAACATGGCAAAGTTTTGAAGCAAAAATTTATAGAATAATTTTTTCTCGTAAAAAATAAAAAAATACTAAATGCAAAATCTATAGTAAGTATACTATATTGGTATCTATTATTTCTCAAAATTTCAGGGGGAAAAAGTTGAGGTTTTTGAGAAATTTTTTTTTTCATTTTTTTTAAACATCGGAATAACTTTACCACTTTCTATTATTTCTTAATTTTCTTCATAAATTTTGGACAAGTGAGAAAAATGTGATAAGCTGGAATAAAAAAGTCCTTAATATCGCAAAAATTGCAAAAATGGAAATGTTTTTAAAGTAAAATTTGCATAAAACTAATTTTTCCTTTAGAATTTAAAAATATTCGTAAAACATGTAAATATGTCGCTATGTTAATTAAAAAAAATACGTGTCCCCTTATTTTTCACTACAAAAACATATTTCATTGGCACGCCAATAATTCTGAACAGGTCACTCGCCGGCCTATACATGATTTGAAATGAATTCAATCATGTATGAAAATAGAATATGGGTCATTCCAAAGATTTTTTAAATTTCAGCCAAAATTCTGCACGACCATGACAGCGATTTATTTGGCGATTGTTTTCCTGATAGTAGGTGCCCAAAAAAGGAAGCATTAGATTTTTCAATTCAAAACTTTCTGAGCATTTTTTTTAAATTTGAGTTTTTCGGGAGTTTTGCGTTTCTTTTCAAGCATGTATAAAAAATGTAATTTGTAACCGATTTTAATGTTTAATGGCTAAATTTATTCGTTTCAGAGCGTAGTTTTAGAAAAAATATTTACCTGACACGTATTTCCAAAAATGCAAGCTCGGGCCGTTTTCAAAATTGTCTATAAATTCAGTAAATTTCACAAAAATTTAAAGAGCTGCCAATTTCTAATTTTCAGGTTAAGCGATCTCGCTTTTTCATGAAATTATAAGGAGCATTAAACTGAATGAAAATTTCATGGAAATAATTCTAGTATTTCTAGTGAAACCATTGGTTATCTCTGATATAAATATTTATAAGGCTAAAAAAGCTATTTTTGATCAAACTTGCCATTTTCACATCGACTTAATAGCTATAGTTATAAAGTTATATGTGAATATTATATGTAAATTTATACATTCAACCTTGTACAAAAAATAGCCTTGGAGGCTTTTCTGTGCATTTTAATTTCTAAAGTACAGTGAATTTTTGAAGAGACCTCTATTTTCGCGGTTTTTATGATTTATTTCGAAAATATTACCTTTACAGAAAAATATTTTAAAGAGAAATTGTGTATTTTATAAAAATACCACTTTTTTGTAAACAATAGTTTTTGAAGAAAACATTATTTTTCGATAAAAGCAGCCATAAATAAAAATCACCCTGATTTTTCATAATTTTGGTCAAAAAACGAACTATGCCTTGAAAAGTATACATTTTAGAGAAAAATGTTGTACATAGAAAATGTAGATTTCAATAAATTACCCATTTTTTCTGGAAAGCATTTTTTTATGTGGTCGATAGTTTAAGAGTAACACTAATTTTTACGATGAAAAAAAAAGTTCTTTGCAGTTTCTGTCATTTATCGAGAAAGGTGTTGAGTCTTCATAATGCACTTTTATGACAGGCTTAAAGACCTTGAAAAACCACAAATATTTGGTGTATAACATTTTTCTCTACCATCAATAGTTTTCTAAAAAAATCAATTTTGAGTTTTAAACATTTTTGACTTTTGACTTTTTTTTGTATTTTTTCGTGCAGAAGGTTTACAAAAATTCTAGATATGTAATAATAAATTATAATTTTGAAAGAATAAAGGCAATTTACCCAATAGTTTTTTTTGCAATAACACAAGCCTGTAAGGGCTCGTAAGGGCTTTTGACATATGTTTTCGAATCGAGAGTGGTTTCTTGTGTAATTTTTTGCTTCGAATCCGAATCTGACTTCAAAATTTGCCCACCACTTCAGAATTCCGAGTTAAATAAAGTTAAAGTTGTCAAAAATGACTATTTTGGCCGTATTCGTAAAGTCATTTTACTAAGAGAGCAATTTTTTGTACATTAAAGTCAATGTGAACATAAAGGACCATTTATTATCTTTAAAATGAATTTTTGTTTGCCGTGAAAAGATTTTTTTTGCCAAGATATTTAAGTTAAAAGTTACGAACTTTTGACAGAATTTTATACCTCAACTTCAATTCTTGGCCAGAGCTAGGAAAGATAATTTAAAAATTTTGTATTTCCCAAGAATAATCTTTAAGATCCTAGCTTTCATTTAATCCATTAGAAATTGTAAAATCTTCACGGGTTCTTGAAGTATTAATTTATTTGTGTGGCACGGTGCACAGTGAGCAAAAAATGACTTTTTTGATTAAAAAAAAGTACAGTCCACAAATATTGACCGATCTGGACGTAAAAAATTTTAAAAAAAGCTGATAAAATTTTCCAGAGAGTTAGCGAGCCTGACTTTCGATTTATTTTTCAGTTTTTTATAAATAAACATATATGACGAAAAAAATGGCCATGGTTTCTATTTGACGTTCCCGGTGCTCGTCAATAATAGGAAAATTGTTGCAATCGCCTACTTTTCATAGAGTAAAATTAGTTAAAGATGTTTCATCATAATATAATAAACAAAAAACTTTTTTATAAACAAATTATTTGTTGAAAGTGCGTTTTCTGTAATTTTCAATAATTTTACGTTTTGTAAATTATATTGCAAAAAATTTCTATGGAAACAATATTATAATGTCTAAAATTTCTCTTCAGATTATTCCTGTTAATATTATAAACAAATTTAATAAACAAATGTATTATTCAGGCATTTGTCGACGAAAAAATTCATTTTTTAAAATATCGGTCCTTTTACTTGGGAACGTCATGATAATTTCAGCAACATTCATAATTAGTTGATAAATTTTATGATTTCTTTAAACAAATGCATTATTCGGGCATTTGTCGATGGAAAAATTCGTTTTTCTTCTATGTCAGTTCTTTTAATTGGGAACTTGATGATAATTTCAGCAACATTCATAATTAGTTGATAAATTTTATGATTTTTTAAAACAAATTTATTAAACAAATGCATTATTCGGACATTTGTCGACGGAAAACTTTGTTTTTTTCAATATCAGTCCTGTTAATTGGGAAGTCAAATAATCATGAATATTGTTGAAATAATCACGGTGTTTCCAACTGAAAGGGCTAACATTGAAAAAAACAAATTTTTTCGTCGACAAATGCCCAAAATAATGCATTGGTTTATTAAATTTGTTTTAAAAATCAAACAATTTATCAGCTAAGTATGAGTGTAAATGAAATTACCATGGACTGTCCAATTAAAAGTACTGACATTGAAAGAAAAAAAACGAATTTTTCCGTAGAAAAATGCCCGAATAATAAATTTTAAAATTAAATTTGTTTGAAAAAAATAATTAATCAAATAAATGTAAATATTGCTGAAATTATCATGAAGTTTCCAAGTAAAATGAAAAAAACGAGTTTTTCCAGCGACAAGTGCCCAAATAATGCATTTGTTTATTAAATTTGTTTAAAGGAATCATAAAATTGATCAACTAATTATGAACGTTGCTGAAAATATCATGAAATTCCCAATTGAAAGGACTGGCATTGAAAAAAACGAATTTTTCCGTCGACAAATGCCCGAATAATGCATTTGTTTATTAAATTTGTTTTAAAAAATCATAAAATTTATCAAAAAATTATGAATTTTGCTGAAATTATTATAAAGTTCATAATTAAAGGAACTGGCATCGAAAAAAACGAATTTTTCTGTCAACAAATACCTGAATAATACATTTGTTTATTAAATTTGATTATAATATTAACAAGAATAATCTTAAGAGAAATTTTCTTCACTATAATATTGTTAGCATACAAATTTCTTGCAATAAAACTTAAAAAAACGTTAAATTTTTAAAAATTATGGAAAACACTTTCAACAAATAATTTGTTCATAAAAAAAGTTTTTTGGTTATTATATCATGATGGAACATCTTTAATTAATGTTACTTGATGAAACTTAGGCGATTGCAATAATTTCCCTGTTTCTTACGAGCCCCGGGAACGTCAAATAGAAAAAATGACCATTTTTTCGTCATGTTTGTTTATTTATAAAAAAATTTAAGAAATAAATAAAAAATAAGGCTCGACAACTTTCTGGAAAATTTTATCAGCTTTTTTCAAATTTTTTCGTCAAAATCGGTCAATATTTGTGGGCTGAACGTTATTTTGAACTAAAAAAATCATTTTTTTCCCACTGTGCGGCGATGGATTCTAGGGGAAACCACCCAACAGTAGATAATAATTAACAGTAGATAATCCTTATTAACTAGAAAACTAGCCAAAAATCTTGATTAGTTCTTTTAGTATACAAATTCGGCAATGATAATGCCTTGTCAGGCAAATTTTCATTACAAAATTATCATTAATTATTGTGTGAAAGCAAAAAACTTAATATTTAACATGAAAAAAATTTTTACCTTTTTTTATTCATGCTTTTCATCTAAATGAAGTTTTTCTGAGGCATGGTTTTACATTATAATCAAAATTTGAAGGTTATTGAACAATATGTTTATGTTTATGTTTATTAAATAATTCTATCCACTCGGAAATATATAATTGGCAATTTGTAATGTAAGAATAATTATTAATAGTAAGCAGGTATGTCGAAAAATTATATTATTTTATACTAAATTGTGAGAATACATCTCGGAATACATTGATTTTGGAGAAAATTAGTTTAAGTTTTTTATTTGTTGTAAGCATTTTCAGTAAAAAAAATTTGCAATCATTTTAAATGAAGATAAAACTATAGAAACACGGCTAATACTTTTTCCTTTAAATTTGTATATTAATTATTTTATTTAATATTGTAAATTTAATTTTCATTTTTAATTATCATTTTTATTTCTTTCCCTATTATCATAAAAATAAATTCTGAAGAAAAACTTGTTTTCAAGTTTTATATTTATTTGTTTTAAATAGTTCTTAAATAATTTCCTGAAAAAACTGTACAAGTTGTGTCTATTCATTAGGTTTCAAAAAGTTCGCGCTTTTGCGCTATGAACTTCCTTATATACCGTACCAACCTCACGAAATTTGAAAGATGAGAAAGAGTCAAAATTTTAGTTGCTGTGATTTTTCATAAAATAAAGATAGTTTCAACTATCTTTTAATCAGCAAACTAATTTTAAGTGAAAGTATACTTATTATAAATTGTTATTATCGACATATAATTATTCTATCGTGCCCAGGTGTAAAACCACCAACGATTATCTACTGATGGATGGACGTGTCAAAATCGCACCATTGACAGCGTCTAATAAAAATGTTTAATACAGCTAAGTAATTCATTTAATGATACTTTTTTCTATATCAATAGTTATTTGAAAATACAGACTTTATTTAAATACAGAAATCTTTCTGTTTTGTTGGAAACTGACGGATTAAAGCGCTATGGATTTTTTCCCTAACTACTGTTGGGTGGTTTCCCCTACATGCTTACACCAATGAATTATTATCTCGAGAACCTGTGATGATTTTTTAATGTTCGATGGATTAAATGAAAGCTAAGATCTTATAAATTCTTGCTAGAAAATGCAAAATTTTTAAGATAACTTTCTTAGCTCTGACCAAGAGTTGAAGTTGAGGTTTAAAATTCTATCAACAGTTCATAACTTTAAACTTAAATATCTTGGCGGAAAAAAAACGTTTCACGGCAAACAAAAATTCATTTTAAAGATGATCCTTTATGTTTACGTTGACTTTAATGTACAAAAAATTGCTCTCTTCGTAAAATGACTTTATGAATACGGCCAAAATAATCATTTTTGACAACTTTAACTTTATTTAACTCGGAATTCTGAAGTGATAGGCAAATTCTGAGGTCAGTTTCGGATTCGGAGCATAAAATTACAAAAGAAACCACTCTTGATTTCAAAAAATATGTCAAAAGCCCTTATTTCGCAGGCTTGTGTTATTTGCAAAAAAACTGGTGGGCAAATTACCTTTATTCTTTCAAAATTATATTTATTAACACATACGCATTCTACCGATTCAGATAAAATAAAAAATTATAATTTACTATTGTCTGGAATTTGTTTCTAAACCTTCTTCACGAAAAAATACAAAAAAACGCCGAAAATCAAAAATTTGTAAAACTCAAAGTTAATTTTTTTAAGGAAGCTATTGATTGTAGAGAAAAATGTTTTACACAAAATATTTGTGGTTTTTCAAGGTCTTCAAGTTTGACATGAAAGTGCATTATGAAGACTCAACACCTTTCTCGATAAATGAAAGAAACTGCAAGGAACTTTTTTTTTATCGTAAAAATTAGTGTCACTCTTAAACTATCGACCACATGAAAAAATGCTTTTCAGGAAAAATGGGTAATTTATTGAAATCTACACTTTCTATGTACAATATTTTTCTCTGAAATGCATACTTTTCAAGGCATAGTTCGTTTTCTGACCGAAATTATGAAAAATCAGGATGATTTTTATTTAAGGCTGTTTTTATGGAAAAACAATGATTTTTCCAAAAAATGTTGTTTACAAAAAAGTTACATTTTTATAAAATACACAATTTCTCTTTAGAATATTTTTCTGTAAAAGCAATATTTTTTAAATAAATCAAAAACCGCGAAAATAAAGGTCACTTCAAAAATGCACTGTACCTCAGAAATTAAAATACACAAAAAAGCCTCTGAGACCTTTTTTGTACAAGGTTGAATGTAAAAATTTACATATAATATTCATATATGAAGTTAGGGCTATAGCTGCGTTAAGTCGATGTGAAAGTGGCAAATTTGATCAAAAATAGCTTTTTTAGCCTTATAAATATTTATATTAGAGATAACCGATGGCTTCACTAGAATTATTTCCATGAAATTTTCATTAAGTATAATGTACCTTATATGCAAAAGCGAGATCGCTGAAAATTAGAAATTGGCAGCTCTTTGAATTTTTGTGAAATTTACTGAATTTATACACAATTTTGAAAACGGCCCTAACTTGCATTTTTGGAAATACATGTAAGGTAAATATTTTTCCTAAAACTTTTCTATGAAATAAATAAATTCAGCTACTAAACATTAAAATCGGTTATGAATTAAATTTTTTATGCAGTTTTGAAAAGGAACGCAAAATTTATGAAAAACTCAAATAAAAAAAAATTCTCATAAAGTTTTAAATCGAAAAATCTTATATAAAACCTCAAAATAAATACTTTGTTTTTGGCGGTTTTTGCGCACCTGCTATTAGGAAAAAAATCGCCAGCTAAATTGCTGTCATGGTCGCGCAGTTGATTTTAAAAAAGCTTTGGAATGACCCATATATACTATATAGGTATTTATACAATAAAGAATGTATTTTAAATATTTTATGTGAAATGAAAATTGTTCAGAATTAAAAGAGATTATCTATAACCCCATAATAAAATTTCGACCAGTTTTATCAGTATTTTTATTATAATTTTTATTACAATTTAAAATACACTTAGCGAAATGATTGTAAAGTTCATGGTTTTTTTTTTGATAGAATAAAGTGTTTGATAAACACTTTTTAGAGACAAACACAATTTAAAAATGTTTTTTCTGTTAATGACCTTACATGTATATGCCAGAAAATTATATAGTTTTGATTATCTATAACTATTTACATCTTTCTTCACCCACTAGATGTTTAACAATTTTTTGCATCTCTCAATTAAAGGTCAGGAAATTATTTGCTGATGAAAGTGTGTAGTTTTAACGCTTAATATGTAACTTATTTTTCTCGTTTTTATAGTTAAAACAACTAAAAAATGAAAAAAAAACGACATATCTATGGTTTTAACCGAAAAGCAGAAACCGAAACCGAAATTTTTATGGGTTTTAACCAAAAAGGGAATACCGAAACCGAAATGTTTAAGGGTTTTAATCGAAAAGTAAAAACCGAAACTCAAATTATTTCGGTTTTACTCCCTGCTATTTTCATTAAAATTTGTTTGTACATATTTTTCTTCAGCAAAAAAAAATTACCGACCGATTTTTTATTTATATTCAACGGCTTTATTGAGAGAGAAATGCAAATAAAATGCTGCAGTTATGGGAAATAATAAAGAATATATCAAAGAATCGATGTCTGATACGTTTCAGTTATTTCGAAAAAATTTTCAAAAATAAGTTTTTTTAAATATAAAAATTGAAACGCACCAGTCATTGAATTCTTTGATATATTTCTTATTACATATTTCCTCAAGTTTCAGCATTAAATTTGCATTTCTCTCTCAATAAATCAGCTGAATATAAATAAAAAAAAAACGGTCGGGAATTCGTGACATCATTATGTATCAAATACCCTTAAATAACCTATATGTTAAAAAATCTGTGCTGAAAAAATTTCGTTTACGTGATTTATAGAGACATGCGTAATATATTTTGCCACTTTTGTTTTTGTGCGTTCTAACCAAATATAAGTATGGCGAGAGGGTTGGGGGAAGAGGTTAGGTCTAAGAATTGCTAAGAATCCAAATCAATTCAACTGCTTTGGAAAAGCAGCGAAGTAAATTGAAAGAAATTATAATGGGGACCTTTTACGGAATCTTTTATTCCCTTGATATTCGTGCACTCTGCATTCCTCTTACAAGAATCATCATACTCGCAATCCGATAAAATACGTCTAGAACTTTTGTTTAATTTAATGAATCCTTATACTCACGAACTAATTAGAAGAAATATGAATCTGAATTTACAAAAGGGCCCGTGAAAACTTACCACAGCACTGATTCATCCATCTCCCTTTCTTCAAATGTTTACATTATCGCTTTCAAACACTTTCAAAGGCACTCTTCTGGTGTTTCGTTACCTCCACTCCTCGGTCCTCGTCTCGAGTCATCTAGTTCAAAACAAAGCGTAAATACACGTTGTTCAGATCGTCGTCGGACGAGACCAAAAAATTTAATACTCATGGCATATTTTACTTCAAAATGCAATTAATCGACGCTTGGGAGTAAAATGATTCGATATCAAAAATGTTTCCAATGATTCCAATCATTTCGACATCAAAATTATAAGCCGGCCGGCCGGTTCTTCCAGATTTTCTTCACAACTACAGTTTCATGTTAATATAAATAAGGTAAGTCCATTATTACTTTCTCAATATAAACACAACTATTTTAGATTTGATCACACAGAGGTGCTTAAAAGCCGACATTTTCTTACAATAATAATAATAATAATAAATTGGCGCGTTTTGACCTCCAATCTAACCGGCCGGTTGACCGTTACGATTTTCTTTTGTCTTTTCTTTGTGACGCTCTAATATAGCAACTTGTAAACATTGTTGAACTGTTGATAGAGTGAAAAGATTTAGAGATACAATTTCAACAAACAAAAATATGTAATATCAAGTGTCTCTTAAGCTAATCCAGGTGAAAGTTTCGTTACTGCATCACCTACGTATGCATAAAATCAAAATTGTAATTTGGAAATAGTGCAGGTAAAATTATTTGATATCAGTATTTTTAACGGATTGTCCTCTTTTGTCTGTTTGAAATAAACTGTTTATGTTTTTAGTGACGGTATTTTTTATTTAACAGAATAATTAATTTCAATTTTGTATTTGAATCTTTGAAAGTTAAATTAACCTCAAAAATAATTTGCTCTCAAGTGCTACAATGAAGTCTTTCTTGGTAGATTTTCACTTGATTTTCGAAATATTTTATTTTTCCTTCGATCTGTAAATTATGAAAGACTTGGTAAGAATAATTGATATAGTTATAAATTGATAACAGAAACCAAAAAAAAAGGGATCAAACTCGTTGGTACTGTCCAAAAAAAAAAAAAAAACATTTTAAATATTTTTGAGACCACTTTTTTTTGCAAGTTACAAATTCTATAAAAGGATGTTCATAGTACCCAGAAAGAAGAACAATTTATCTTAATGACATTTTTCAATAAAATAAAAATTATCAGAC
>JBAGKK010046687.1:0-12070 GCA_037177015.1 Euceroptres primus
CATTTGTTATAAAAAATATCGTATGCGCCAAGGGGGAGAGGGACTTTTTTGACGAGTGTATGTTTTCAGTACGAGTCAAAAGTCCCTCTTCTCCCCCTAGGTGCATAATATACTATTTCATCGTGCCTCTATTGAAATTTCAATTTTCGGTACCTGTAGAGCGGGTTGAAACACAGTGTTTGCATCCCTAGAATTGAAACATTTTGTTTCAGCCCTAGGGCAAAGACAACGGAGTTTCAACCCTTTGCCCTAGGGTTGAAACCCTTTGCCCTAGGATTGAAACATTTTGTTTCAGCCCTAGGGCAAAGGATTGAAACTCCGTTGTCTTTGCCCTAGGGCTGAAACAAAATGTTTCAACCCTAGGGATACAAACAGCGTGTTTCAACCCGCTTTGCAGGTACCGAAACTCGTAGTTTCAATAGAGGCGCGATGAAATAGTATCGAACAGTATTTTATACCACGAGAGCCGAAAAATCATGTCAAAGTTGAGATTTTGAGGTTAGAGTGGTATAAAATAATATGCATCGCTCGAAATGTAACATACTATTTACTCCCTAGGGAGTGAAAAGTAGAGGTTCAGCCCGCTTAGTAGGCACGAAAAAGGGCTGAAATCATGCATGTGTTATAAAAATTGATTTTATAAGTTAAAGTACTCATAATAAATAGTCTTCAATAATTACGTTTGTTTTTAGAAACCTTTGAATTAACAATATTTACAAATTTTTCTTTTATGCAATAATTTTCCAAGTAACAATTTTCAAGTATATTATAGGTATTAAAACAATAATACCATTATTGTTCATAATTCCTCGTTTTAGAACAGCCTCTAGTTTTTCAGATTCGATATACTTAAGACCTCTTGTTTGTTCCAAATCTCGTCGAAGTTGCCCAAGAGCATCCATTGGACCATTGCTTATGAAAATCTCATTTCCAATATCAGTGTATAAATTGCACTCATAACTTTCTATTCTACCAAGGAGATTACTTCTTTTTTTCAACATATTTCTCAAATTTAAAACAGCCTCATTAATATCACAAATGCAATTTTCACAATTTTCCTGACGCCCCTTATCATCCGTTTTATTTTCTCTAAAATCTATCCCTCTGTCACGATTTTTATCCGAATTAATCATCTCGTCTCGAAAAATATATTTTACTCGAATCCTACCATTATCAATTGGTATGACTGTCTGTGATTGATATTTTTCGTCTTTTGAATTTATATTTTTGGATATTCCTTTCTTTGGATTTGATTTGTTAATTTTTGGATCCGACACTGCCTTTTTGATCCTCTTACTACCAGATTTTGATTTAGTAGTCTTCTGGAAAGTTTCCTTAATATTTTTGGTTCTTTTGGTATTTTTTGGATGATTTTTCTTTTTGTTTTTCTTTATTTTCGATTTTAAAATAGGTTTATTAACTTTGTGAGATAAATTTTTATGCTGTTTTGAAGACTTGTGATTGCATAACTGACGACCAATCGAACGCACTTGAAAATCTTGGGGCTTTTCAGATTCTTCGAAATTTTGATGGTTAGTATAAATTTCTTCAAAATTTTCTTGTTCGATTGAAATTTTCTTCTCATTTTCTAATTCGTTAATATCTTCTGAATCGTCTTGAAGTTTTAATCGAAATAATTTTCCAGGACCTTCGCTCTTCACGCATAATGATAGATTTAATAAATAGAATGGCCTTTCTGACGAGATTTTATTGCCAACTTGACAAAATTCATTTCCTTTATTCTTAAGATTGCTAGAAATTAGTTTCTTATCTATTTTCCTAGTTTTTATATTTGTATTTCTACCAGACCCTATTACCTTAGACCTATCATCAATTTTCTTCTGATATTGAAAATTATTTTCAATTTCATTTATAGATTGGACTCTTCTGCTTTTATATTTTACAATTTTTCCCAAATTTATATTTTCTCTTTTTAGATCCTTTTCCTCTAAAAAATAGGGAATTTTTGAATTTTTCACTTCTCTTTTAAATTTTGGTTGGAGTTTTCCAAATCCCACCAATTCATCCTTCTGATCAGGTTTTTCTCCAAAAATATCTTGGTTCGATTCATCTTCATAGTATGGAATTTCATTTAGATTTTTTTCTATCGTTGGATTTTTATTATCACGAGTTTTTATCTTCTGAGCTATATCCTTGGTGTTTGATTTCTTTGGATGAGATGTTTTTTGTTCTTTTTTGTGAATCTTCTTTTCCTTCTGACTTTTACTTTTTTTCAATTTTGGATGTTTTTCTTTCTTCGGTTTTCCATTAGAAGCTTTCGGGGTCATTTTACCTTAAAATAAAAAAACATTATGTAAAAGAGAGCTTATTAAAAAATAATTTTTAAAATTTTAATTTATAATAATACTATAAAAAAATTATTTTATTGCAAAAATAAAACTTACCGTCATTTTTGTTCTTTAACTTAGACTTTTTAGTTTTTAATGTCACAGAATTCAAAACCATGTTATTTTTATCATCATTGCTTTTCAAATTTGAATTCTTCCCTCTCAAAACTTTATTATCAGCATCAGAATCATATACCAAATCATCAAGGGCTAACTTAATTTCATCTTTGGCTCTTTCAATTCTAAAATTTTCCCCTTTTGTCTGTTCTTTCTCAATTTTATTAAGAATCTTTTTTAATTGATTTGCAGTCCAGATTTTGGTATCAAAATATTTGGTTTTCTTTTCTTCATTAGAGATCAAATTCGTTTTAGAAGACTGATGATCTAATTTTTTTCTAATTATTTTCAAAGTGGTATCTACACTTTTCTCAACATTAACAATTTCATCAATTACTGACCTAAGGGATTTTCTATCATTTTCATCAGTCAATCCCAACTCATTTTCTCCAAAATTATCAATTATTCCATCAAGATCAACATCCTGAATGCCACGAACTTTTTCAATTTTTTTTCTATTTGATCCAACTCCTTTGGCAAAATTTAAAATCTTCTCAGCCACATTTTGAATTTCCTGATCAGGTCCTTGAATCTGCTCCAAATCTTTCATTTTGGACAAAGATTTACTTTTTGCTTTTAAATTTTTTGTACTAATATTTATTAAACTAGATTCGAATTTAGGACAAGATGAATGATAATTTAAACAACGATCAAATCTTCCAAGGAGTAGATGAGTTCCAGCATGAATTAGATTTTTTATTTTATCGTACTGCTCCAAACAAAAGTTACAGTTCTGACAAGGTTGTCGATCCAACTTCTTGTCGATCCTTTCATAATTTATTAAAGCATTCTTAAAACTTTTGTTTTCTAAATCCTCTTTTATTTCCTTTGAAAATTTATTAGGAGTATTTCGTTTTTGGGGATATTTAAAATTTTGAAATTTCGATTTTTTAAGAAGCCGTTCTTGAAGATTTAAAATGTGCTGAAAATAACTGCTATCGTCTTTCCAAAGATCTTGAGGTTTAATTTGATTTTCATCTAAAATTTTAAAATATAATATCAATTTATAATATTATTATAATGTAGTTTGTAAATAATTCAAAGAAAAGTATATTATTAATTTATATATGTAGATATTAGTTGAATTTAATCCTTAAGTACCATGATTTGATTTTAGTTTTTCATGTCCAATTTGAAAATTAATATTTGAAATATTTCGAACAACTGTGTCATTTCCTTTATGAAGAACAAGTTCTTTTGCTTCTTGATCATAATCTTCAGCACCAAACATATTTTGATAATTATTTTCAACTAAATAATCATTTATTTGTTTATCGTTAGATGCTGCCAATTCTTTATCAAAATTAGGACGAAATTCAGAATATAATTTCGGACTTTTAAATTTCCTATCATAAGAAAAATCCTCTTCTACTCCTGAATCGTCTGAGTCACTTGATTTTCTCAATTTTCCTGAAAATTCTGCAAATATATTAAAAATTTGACATCGTTTTTTGTACTCTTAATATTCTATCTTTTGTGGTATCAGAAAATCTGTAATTTAATTTTGAAAATCGTCTAGTATTCATTACTTGACATAAATTCAAATTAATTTCTAGAAATTTATTTCTACAATTTCCAAACTATTCAACCTATTCAACCTGATATTTTTTATTTATTTGAAATAATTTGCTTTAAATCATACCTTGGATCATTCTCTTTTTCTCCAAAATCCTTTCTTGAGCTTCTTTTCCAAAACCCGAAATTCCCACTTTGGAATTTGACCCTTTCGTTTTAGATACCAACACTCCTTTTTTCGAAAACTTGTTTTGATGAGAAAAATCTTTTCTTAATTTTGTATCTTCTTTTTTGATCTTCTCGTGCCAATATCTCCTTTTCTTGAAAGGTTTCACTGGAAGATTCATTTTTCGATGATTCTTGTATTTAATGAAACGATGGGATTTGCCAAATTTCTGATGAGATGAATCTTTTTCACTTTTTTGCAGATTTTTTCTACTATTTTTCTGGTATTTTCTTTTCTTCTGCAAACTATTCCCTAATCTCAAATTCTTCTTTATTTTATGATGATTGTTATGATTCTGATGATTTTGATGATATTCAACTGGTAACCTATTTCCAAAACTTTTATGATCCCCAGGATGAACAAGTTTAGAATCTTTTCCAAATTTAGATAAATCAAAAGTGAATTCAGATTTTATTTTTCCATGTGGAGTTTGAGCTTCATAAGCCACTGGCTGAATAATTTTTACAAAAATTTTAGAATCACTAGAAGATGAATCAGATTTATTAATTGATTTTATCACCTTGTCTGCTACCAGAGAAACAATTTCGTCCAGAGAAGCTCCGTTCAAAGATAATTTAGAATATTTTCCATCTGAATTAGAGTCAAAATTTTCGATGTTATTTGATCTCAATTTTGAGCCCTTTTCCATTTCGCCCTTGTCCACAAAAACAATGATTTTCTGAACATTTCCTAAATTCTGCTTTTGTATCAACTCTTTTACCTTTGGAATTATATTGTTCAAATTAACCAAGTGAGACTTGTTCTTGAAAACAACTTTTTTCTTCTGACCATTATTAAGTTTGGAAAATTCAAAGTTGACTTCATCACCTTGAATAGATGCCTTATTTATGATTTTAGAAGATGAAGATTTAAAATTTGAATTTTCTTCATTTTCAGAAATCTTCGATTTTAATTTTGTCGATGGCCTTTCTGAATCTATTTTTCGTTTCCTACTGATAATTTTTGTAAAAGTCTTTGGCGATTTTTGTTCCATTTTTAAATTATTTGACTCTAGATGAATTTTCTGAAAAATGAATAAATTATATTATAAATTAAAACGCTCACTAAAAGATAAAAATAATAAAACACTAAATTCTTAGTACCTCTGGAATTTTTCTATAACCGATTGCATGGCCAATCATTTCTTTGAACTTGTCGATAATACTTCGACTCAACCGTCTCTTTTTCTTAATAACCTTTTGACTTTTGTGGGAATATTTTAGATTTGGTGATTCCTTAATATCTATTTCATTTTGCTGGTTTATTATCTTCAGAACTTCGTCCAATAAATGATTTATATCTTCATCGCTAATTTTATCAGCACTGTAATTATTAATTTCATTTGTGTCTGTTTCAGTTTTCAAGTTTTCAACTGGAATTAATGAATCAGAACCAAAAAGTTTTTCTTTCTCTATAATTGATATTTTCCTCTCTTGAGTATCATCAACTTTCGCTTCCTTTTGATCTCTTTTCTTTTCCTTTCTATCTTTATGACCTTTTTTATTCTTAAAAGATTTTTTGTTCTTAAAAGATTTTTTATTCTTAAAAGATTTTTTATTCTTAAGACCTTTTAAATGTTTCACCTTATTTAAAGCCAATAAGGACCTTCCAAAACCATCATTATTTGCAAGATCCTGATATTCAGTTTCATAATCTTCTTCATTTTCTTCGTCATAATCAATATCATCCTGATTAACATCAGGCTCTTCCAACTGATTTCCTAATTTTTCTTCATTATTCGTAATTTTTCTAGAAATTTCTCTTTTTGTCTTCTCATTTATTTTGAAGTTTGGAACAATTTTTAAATCAGTTCCATTATACTTTTCCATTGCAGAGGTGCTTTTGACATCCAAGGAAGTGTTTGTAGGGAAATTAGTTTGAATATTTTCCTGTAAATAATTTTTATCTGTAGAATTTAATCCCTGAGGTGGCAGATAAAATAGATTTAGATTTGGATCCAATGCAGATGTGTTCACACCCAGTTTATTTCTTAGCCCAGGCAAACATATAAAATATGGTCCAGGTAAAACAATTGACTTTTCTGCAGTAGGTTTTAATGAAATTGCTGAAGTTTTTAAAAATATTGATGTAGAAGGTTGTAAAGAAATTGTTGAAGTAGTTTTTGGAAAAATTGTTGATGATGTTAAATGAGAAGTTGAAGTTTTTGTCCAAGAAGTAGTAGAACTCGATGTTGTATTTATAGGATTTGTGGAAATATTCGGTGAGAAATTATTTAATTCAGATGGATTTTCAGAATAAATTGTTGATTTAAGGTTTTGATTCAAATTGGACTTAGAAGATGAATTTTCGTTTTTCATTACTAAAATTGTTTCATCTTCATAGTCACAATTTGAAGTCGATTCTGATTTAATAAATTTTGATGTTGTACGAATTGTACTTTTTTTATTAATGTTTAAACCTTTTGAATCTTGAGATTCCTGTGACCTCTTCCTCAAAACTTTTTGTTTCATATTTTCTTTTTGTTTTCTTTTTACAAAATTGATTTTTGGACCTAGAACATTATAATCTCTAAAATCTTCTCCCTGGACCTGCCCCTTTGCCAAAAATTCATTATCAAAGCTATCAATTTTTGTCTTTCTTGCTTCGTAATTCAGAATTTTTGAAGCCTTAGCAATCACCATATCCACTGCAATTTTCACAGCCTTATCCAGATTTGAATCCTGATATAATTCTCCTATAAAATCTCCTGCATTAGAAGCTTCTGTTCTAGTAAGTTCTGGTTTTTCGATTTCATTTCCTTCTGGTAACTCATTTTCCAATACTTTTTCTAAACCTTCATCCGAATTTTCAATGCTTAATATTCCTGCATCATCTGGTTCGTAATTATCATCTTCATTAAATTCATAAAAACTATCGCGCGTTTTGGTCTTTTTAAATTTATCTGAACTATCAGATGATTTAAAAAAGGCTTCTATTGGTTTTATACCTATTAGCGAATTTAAATTACTACCGGGATTATCTTCTAAAGATGTTTTCAAACCTTTCCTTTCAGGTGTAAAAGTTGTTTCAAGATTTGTCTCCATGGTTGGTTCCAAGAAAATTATATGAAGGTTTTCCGTGACAACTGGATTTAATTCGAAATTCTTATCTGAATTTTCCAATCTCTGATTGGATCTTCCTAACCGTTTAGAATTTCTGTTTCCTGCAAAAAAGAATGGCCTTTTTATCTGCAGTTCAATTTTCTTTTTCTGTGATTCCTTTTTATTTGGATGTTGTTTAATTTCCTGTTCATCTTCATCATCTTCGTCATCTCTTAATGATTCTTGTTCATCCAAATTTTTTGTATTCCAGGTCATATTCGAAATTGGACTGATAGAGTATTCCTTGTCCCAAACCCTGGTTCCACCCAATTGGTACTTTGCAGGTCTTTCTGTTGGCCATTGACGTCCAGGAGGTCTCCTGTATTTTATAGCTGTTCTAGTCTCTCGATTAGAAAAATCCTCATGAAATGATGCATCATCAAAATCACCTAGATTAAAGAAACATAAAAATATATTAGAAAAATTAGAAAATTAGACTACCCGAAAATCTATAATAATCTAAGCTATATTATAGAATCATATGAAGACATGAGAATGACAACTCGTTAAAGACCATTTGAAATTTGCCCCTAAGTAATAGTTAAA
The DNA here is from genome assembly GCA_037177015.1 of Euceroptres primus. Lineage (NCBI taxonomy): Eukaryota > Metazoa > Arthropoda > Insecta > Hymenoptera > Figitidae > Euceroptres > Euceroptres primus. Next base: position 7,854 of record JBAGKK010046687.1, read on the forward strand.
ATAACCTGATTTAAGAGCCAACTTCAAATGGTCTTTACCGAGTTGTCATTCTCATGTCTTCATATACATAAATCTATATCTAAATTTTCAATTATCAATTAAATCTGTAACTATTTTGTTCTATTTCCTTACTCTCGTCATCATCTTCATTATCATCTTCCTCTTTTCCTTCAACCCTTGTAAAAGTTTGATAACATCCTGATTTTTCTGCAAGCCCGGTTCCTGATATTTCTTCTTCCTTTTCTAAAACCCTCCTCCTAGGCCCAATTATCTTCTTCGCTTTGTGATTGCTCAATATTTTTCCCCCAAATTTAGGATTATTTTTAAAACCTTTCCAAAAATATTCTGGTTGTTCATAGTTGATATTTTTATTTTGTCCATGGTTGATGTATCCAGGTCGTTGAATTTGTGATTCTTCCTTCATACCAGGTTTGGATCTCAAATTATTTTTCTCTGTATAACCACCATTCTCACCCCCTTTTTTCCTTTGAGACGCCTTAGAAAGTTTAGTATTTCTTTTAACAAACGAAGACTTTAACAAAGGTTTATGACTTCTTGCCAGATCTTCTCCATTCTTTAAAATATCGTCCTTTAAACTATCAACCTTATGCAGAAGGTGCCCTATTTTACCAATTAATTCCACTTCCTCATGTCGATGCTTTGATTTAGTCTCTTTCAAAGAATTCTTTCCCTCCTTTAGAGTCGTTGCAGTTTTTTCTTCATCATAATATGACCAATCATCTGGTTCCTTCCCATCTTCAAATTCGTCACCATATCCCTCATCATCTTCTTCAGTTTGTTCCATTGTCACGTAGTCTATTTCTCCGTAATCTTCATTTTTTTTAGTTTCACTTTCTGCTTCTGGTGTATTAGTTATTTCGGGTACGCTAGTTATTTCTGGTACGGTAGTTATTTCTGGTATAGTAGTTAATTCTGATACAGTAGTTATTTCTGGTACAGTAGTTATTTCTGGTACAGTAGTCATTTCTGGCACAGTAGTTATTTCTGGTACAGTAGTCATTTCTGGCACAGTAGTTATTTCTGATACAGTAGTTATTTCTGGCACAGTAGTTATTTCTGACTCGGTAGTTATTTCCGATATGGTAGTCATTTCTGGTGCGGTAGTAATTTCTGGTGAAGTACTTTTACCTGGTACAATATCTACCTTTGGTGTAGTACTTACACCTGGTACAGTAACTATCTCTGGTGTCTCTGGTTTCTTATTCTTTCTTGAAATTTTCAGACATCTAAAGGTTGACTGAACAGAAGTTGTCTCTTCACTCTTTAATTCCTTTTGTTCCTCAGTGAAATCAAGATTTTCATCTTCTGGCTCTTCTTCTTCATCATCTTCAATATCAGGAGGTTTCATATCTCCATATTCTATATCATAATCATCAGTTGTCTTTTTATCTCTGTCTTCCAACGGAGATTCTGTCTTAGGAGTAGTTTTTTTCTTCTTCCCACATTTATTATGAGGTACCACTTCTATTTCCTTGTTGTTTAAAAAATCTCTGTTAGTAAATCCCTCAGTAGGTGGAGGTATTGTCGAACTTATTGGAGCATGATTTTTAGAAGAAGAACAAGAAGCTTTGCTCTTCAACGTAGTCTCAGTCTCATCATTTTCATCAAATTCTGGTGTCTCGTTGGTAATCCTTTTCATTGTTGTGGTTTCTAAAGACTGTTTTAAACAGTGCCAAAACTTCTTAAAAGAGAAACTTCTTTTCGTTCTTTCCGATAAACTCTTATTCTCTTCACTGTCAAATTTAAATTTTTGAAGCTGACCATCAACTTCAGTAGGCCCCTCTGTCCATTCATGGTCTTCCAATCGATCAACATCGGTGGTTTGAATCCTTCTTCCACTTTCATCAACAGCCCATTGCCTTGCCTTCTCTTCACCTCCTCTTTTAACCTTTTCCAGATTTTTAACATATTTAGATATTTTTCTTTTTAAATAAGGCTCTTTATAATTATATAATTTAGCTAAGGGTTTATTAGAACTCCATTCCTGATGCTGCAGGTCCGGAGAATATATCTTCTTTTTAGAACGTAGATTAAAATTTTTTCTGAAGACTCGCAATTTATTTAAATTAACAATCTCTCCTGATGAATCATCGTCCCAGGTCATTAATTTTCTTGTCAGTCTTTTGTCATTTTGCAACATGTTTAAACAAACTTTCTGGGTCACAGGAGTTAGGTTTTTTTCGAATGATACAGTTCCATTTTCTGAACATTCCTCGTACTCCATTTTATCCTTGTCTATTTCTTGATCCAATCCATCAGTTCGAACTTGCTTCCATACTTCTTCTTCTTCATCAAACTCGTATTTTCCAAAATGGTCCTCATCCTTTTTAGAGTTTCCCTCCTCATTTTCTTTTTCTGCCTCATTTTCTCCGTTCTTTTCATTCTTTCCCCTTTCTTTATCATTTCTGTTTTCCTCTTGTTCACATGGAGTCGCATTAATATTACTGATTGTAGAAGATATAATTTCCTTTTCCTCATTTTCTTTCTTTCTTACCTCCTTTATCCTTTCATGAAGTTCAGTTTGTTTTTCTTCCAATTCCATTTGTTTTTTCTCGATCTTTCGCCTTCTTTTCTCAATCTCCTGGAGTCTTTTCTTGTCGGCATCTTCTTTTTTCTTTTTTTGCACCAATTGTAAGTTTTGTTCTTCCTTTTTTATCTCATTTTCCATTCGACACAGTTCCTTTTCCTTCTTGTCTAATTCCTTCTCGGTTTTCGTCAGCTTAATTTCCAATTCTTTTTGCTTCCTCTGCTCACCTTCAGAAGCTTCTGTGATAGCCATTGAAGTTTTACTATCAGGAGCATTATTACACCTTGAATTTTCTATCTTAGGCTCTTCTTTAGTTATGGAAGTAGTTCCAGAACTAGAACAAAAATTTTCAATAATTAAAAAATCTTTTGTATTGTTTATTCTTATTGAAATTGAAAGTCATGCAATACGATAAATTCTCTTACTTGCATCCGGCATCAATTTCAGTTAATATTGAAGTCTCATGCCCTGCAGTCGATCTTCCTTTCGATACAGAACTTCCTGTTATCGTTTCTGATAAAATAGTGATAATTGATGTCGATTCTGTTGCCAGGCCAGATGATGATATCTCCATTGTCGAACCAGAAACAGCTTCTGAAACTAATTCAGGATTAAATGATGTTTCTGCTTCTAATTCACAAATAGTTGGGGTTTTTGATACTATTTCACAAATAGATGATGTCTCTGATTCTAATTCAGGAATAGATGATGATGCTGGTTCGAATCCAGAAATAGTTGATGGTTTTAATGTAGCTGTTATTTTTTTTTCAAGACATTTTGAGAAAATTTCTGCAGATGTAGAATCAGAAACATATTCTGAAGTTAATTCAGGAGCACGTGATGCATCTGTTTCAAAGTCAGAAGTAGATGGTATTTCGGATTTTATTTCAGGACTACATGATGTTTCTGACTTTGATTCAGTAATAGATGATGTTTCTGGTTCCAATCCAGAAGTAGTTGATGGTTCTGAGGTAGCTGTTGTATCTTCAATATATTCAGGGGTACTAAACTTCTCTAATGTACTTTGCCCAGTTGTAGAACTAGAAACAGTTTCTGAAGCTAATGTAGGGATACCTGATGTCTCAGATTCTCGTTCAGGAATAGATGATTTTTCCGAATCTCTACTAGAAATAGTTGATGGTCCTGTCATCAGTTCACTAGAAACTGTTGTTTTATCTTCAAAACGTACAGACGAACTTAACTCTTCTAGTGTATTTGGCCAAAATCTATAATCAGGTTTTTGATCCTCTGCCTCTGATTTTACAGTAGAACCACCTTCATCATAATAGTACCAAGAATTTGTACTCCCTCCACTATGTGCTGCATCCTCCTTATCATCGTAATTTCCATATTCATCTCCATAATCATCTTCATATTCCTTCGTTTTCTTGCCATATTTTTCATCATAAACCTCCTCATATTCCCCCTCTTCTTCTGGCTCTGTTGAAGTTTCAAGCTTCGGCTCTTCTGTGTTATCAGCGTGGTTAGTTGATGAAATTTTTTGTTTGATTGTACTTTCTGTAGTTTCTTCAGCGATTTCGACAACTATGGTTCCCTGACTCGTTCCTGAAATATAAATTTGTTTACCACTAAAAATAAGTGTAAATTTATAATCAAATTTATAATCAATTATAATAATCAATTTATAATCAATTATAATCATTAATTT
>JBAGKK010046687.1:12170-28563 GCA_037177015.1 Euceroptres primus
ATAATCAAATTTATAATCAATTATAATAATCAATTTATAATCAAATTTATAATCAATTATAATAATCAATTTATAATCAAATTTATAATCAATTATAATAATCAATTTATAATTAAATTTATAATCAAAGTTTTAATCTTGATACCTTCTGCCTCCTTTGTAGCTTCATTTTCAATGGATTCTGAACTTTCAAGAGTGGAAGTTGTTCCCAAAGTCTGGGATGGTGTGGAAGTTTCCTCTTGAAGTTCGGTATTTGCCATCGAGATAGATGTTTCGGAAGAAGCTATTGAAGTAACGTTTAAAGTTGTGTTTGAAACTTCGAATGAAGTAGCTGAAGTCATTCCACTAGATTCATTTTCTAATGTTGATTCTGCGGTGGGTACAGTTGTATCTTCCACTTCAGTTAGAGACCTAGTCTCTGTACGAAAATCACTAGAAATTGTGGTAGAAATCTCTAAGGATCTTGAACTTTCAATTTCTGAAGTTGAATCATCAGTACTTGTCATTTCGGATGTAGTTTCAACTTCTTCTTTCGTAGCTAAATCCGCAATTGTAGAAGTTACCAAGGTAAAAGTATTTTCTGGAATTATCTGATTCAACTTTTCAGATGTAGTTCCTTGAACAATTGTTGCAGTTGGAAACTCAGAAGTAGTTTCAGAATTTTGAGTTATTTTTGCAGAACTTGTGCTGAAATTTTCAGTCTCAACTTTTTCAACTGTTGTTTGGAAATCAAAAGTATTTTCTGAAGTTGTTGGAGTTAGAAATTCAGAAGTAGCTTCAAAACTTGAAGTTATTTCTGCTGAAGTTGCTTCCTCAGTTTCTTCAACTACCGTTGTTAGCTCAGACGTTGCAGATCCTAGTTCTTTAGCTTCAGAAGTAGTTTCTAAAACTTCATTTGAGGTTCCAAACATTTCAGTACTTGTTCTTTCAATATCAGTCATTATACTTTTTGTTACTTCGACAGAAGTTGATTCCAAGGATGTGTCCAAACCCCCAGTAGTTTCAGTTGTCATAAATTCAGATGTCTCTTCTACAGATGAGGATGTTACTGATATTTCCTCTGTAGAATTTGATGTTAAGAGACTTCCAGTTTCTTCAACAATTTCATTTTCAGTTACTGACATTGTCATTATTTCCGTAGTAGTGGATTCAGGCGTACTTTCTTCAGAAACAAGAGCGGGACCAATCATCAAAAGAGGCGTGGTATTTATGGTTATTAATTTTGCAGTAGTTCTTATGATCTCTTCAGTAGTCCTTTCTTTAAAAGGCAGCGTAAATTCAGTAGGTGTAACTTTTTCAGTAACTGTTGTAGCAGGATTTACTTCTTCTACTAAAGTCGTTTTTGGATCAGTAACTGCACTCACTATTTGAGAAGATTTAGCTTCAGTGGAAGTTTCAAAAGATTTAGCTTCAGTTGAAGTTTCCAAAGATTTCGCTTCAGTTGAAGTATTAAAAGACTTAGCTTCAGTTGAAGTTTCAGAAGATTTAGCTTCAGTTGAAGTTTCAGAAGATTTAGCTTCAGTTGAAGTTACAGAAGATTTAGTTTCAGTTGTTACTACAGATGTTATATATTCAGTTGAAGTTTCAGAAGATTTAGCTTTAGTTGAAGTTTCAGAAGATTTAGCTTCAGTTGAAGTTTCAGAAGATTTAGCTTCAGTTGTTGCTGCAGAAGTTTTATATTTAGTTTTAGCTTCAGACGATCTATATTCAGTTGAAGTTTCATAAACTTTAGCTTCAGGAATAGCTTCAGAAAGAGTTTCAGTGGCAGCTTTAGAAAGCTTAGTTCCAACTGTCGCTTCTGAACTCATTTCTGAAGTTCCTAACGCTGTTGTTTTCTCTAAAGTAATTTTTATTGCAGATTTCGTTTTAGCCGAAGAGGAAACTTCAGTACTTGACATTATGACATGTTTTGTAGTTTCAGCAATTTTTGAAGTTTTCTGTTTTTCTTCTGTACTTGAACTTTCCTTCCTGGTAGATTGAGCTGTAATATATATATCTTCATAATCAGTATAATCATACCAAGTAGTTTCACTTGATTCTGATACACTTTTATCTTCATCTTCACCATATTCATCTGAATATCCTTCAGTTGTAAGCATATTGTCATCGGTGTAGGTTTCATAATCATATTCTTCAGTAGAAGAACCAACTGCTTCTGAACCACCTGTGATTAGAAAGTTATGTAGTTAATTTATAATCGGCTCAGAATTTGACAAAGATATATGTTATTCAATTTAATATTAACTATAATATAATATTAATATAATATTAATACCATCAAATTTTTCTTGTGCAGCTAAAACGATCAAGTTCTTATAAGGTGCTATTTGATTTATAACTCCAATTGTTGCTAAATTTTCCTCATTGGAATCAGATTTTGTAGATTGGTCAGGAAAGTCAGACAATGCCACTTGTGGTTTACTTCTAGAGCTGGAATTATTCTCAGACCTATTACAATTTTTTTTTAATTTTATATAATTTACAGAACAACTAAATGTTTTGTACAACATCAGTTGAGATCAATTAGATTTTTAACTTACATAATCTTTTCTAGACGATGCTTCCCAGATTCTGCTTCCATTTTTTTAAATCCAGAAAGAGATTTAAGTTTTCTACCCAATCTTGTAATTCTTGGTTTGTTATACTTCTCGTAGGAATGATCGACTTCTAAGGAACCTTCTAATCCGGAACTTTTTAATTTACTGCTAGAATCTTCATTATCTGTATTATAATTTGTCCCTAACTGTTCTCGATTCTTAATTGAAACATCTGCTTCAACTTTAGTATTATCTGATTTTATATTATGCTTAACTTTAACTAAAGATTCTGAATTGAGCTTTTTCAAAGGTTTTTTCAAGTTTTTACTTGTAAAATTATCTTCAATAAAGTATAATTGATTTGAAGCACTTTTCTTAGATGGATCAACATTTTTGTTATTTTCTTCTTTCATTTTGCTTTTAATTTTAGGCCCTCTAATAATATGATTATTATAATTAGATAAAATCGAATTCAACTGCTTTCGATGATTTCTCTTTTTGTTTTTATTTCTCAACTTTTTTCCTATTTTCAAATTTTTTTCTTTTTTGAAACTTTTCCTTCCGTTTTTAGTTTTGATTTTCAAATTTGAAGTACTCAATCGTGGTTTTCTTGTCATCTTCTTCAAATTCTGATATCTTTTATTCTTTTGCGAATGTTTAAAATTATGATCAGATTTTTCATTCGGTTTTAGAACCATCCTATTATTCACATATTCTGGCAAAATATGTTCTTTTTTCATTGCATTTCTGGGTCCAAAAATCGAAATTAGATTTTTATCTCCAAGTTCTTCTTGGTTCATCCGCCTTCGTTGAGTCTCGACTTGACCTGAACCAGATTTTCGACCACCTGTAACAGGAACAAAGTCTGGTAAACAAATTTCCTTTTTTAAATATTTTTTTACTCCATTATTGTCTAATCTCGATTTTTCTAAACTGGTTTTCTTCCTACCTATGTTACCAGAACCTTGATAAGATATATTTTCATCAATTTCCCCACCAACATCTTTATTTCTATTATAAAATCCTTTTCCGAAATTATCCAAGTTCTCTTTTCGAAAAATATGTTCCTTATCAAAACTTTCGTGACTATTATCATCATTGTACATAACTTCATCATCATCTGAAGAATCAGCTTCATAGCCAGGATCTGATCTCTTTTGAATGATCTTAGTGAAATTTTTTGACAAATCAGTACCAAGAGTCTTTATCTTCTGCAAAATGACAATTCCACTCCTTTGATGAGATTTTGAATCATTTTCTATTTTCTTATTTGAATTCTTTAGATGAAAGTCCTTAAAAAAACTTTCCTCAGTTCCATTTAAATTATTTGCTGTAGATGGAAAATTTTGAATTTGTGATATGGCTGAACAATTCAAATCCAACTGAATTTTAGTTTCTGGATTTTGGAATTGGGAGATTATACCAAAACTCGATTCATCTTGAAAGATCTTCTCTGTTCCTAAAATGAACAAAGTTGTAGAACTTGGAATTAAAGATTCATTCACAGCTTCCTGTATTTCCGCTCTTATTGGGGTTTCTGGAAATATCCTAACTTCCATTTCTGATACAGAAACTCTATTTTCAGGAGGAACTGATGATTCTAAGATATTCTGGGTTTTAAAACTTAATGATGGCTTTTTCAAAGGATTTATTTTAGTTCTAATGGTAGCATTTAAAGAATTACTTTGCCCAAAATGTTTCCCTTTCCTTAAAAAATCCATAATGCCATTACTCTTTTGACCAGAAGAAGGATCAAACCTAAAAATGAAACCAATATTTAAAAGATTCTATTATACTTTTCAACATAAAAAAATGTTAATTTCTATTATATTTTAAGAAAATTTCATACCTCAGATCTGGATTGTCTTGAATTGTAGCTATTTTTGAAGAATCATCTTTTGCTGGAGATACAAAATCAGATTTTGGTCCTTTGAGCCGATTTGATAAATCAGTTGTTGAATCAGCTAATATATCATCAAATAATTTGTCCTGATTTCTCTCGTAATCCAAAGTTTTTTCTAATTTTCTCTCTTCCTCCAAATTTTCTCCATTGTTAAGAAAAAGTGGTTGCAAATTTTCATAAGCTTTGGACTTATTATCCAAATCTGAAGAAAGATCATCTTCTTTCGAATCACGTTTTTCTCTTAATAGTCTTCTTCTTCTCTTTGTTGCATTTTTTACAGCTTCTTGATTTTTATTTTTTCCATTGGTTAAATTCTCATTTACTTTCTTTATTGTGGAAAGCATCTTCTGTAGTTGATCAGTCAGAGGTTCTATTACAGCAGAAAATGACTTTCCTTTATCTTTACTAGAAATAATATTATTCAAAATGTTATATTCAGAATCATCACTCTGGGAATTCGTATTATCGTTTACAAAATTCTGATTTTGTTTGATTCTATCTTTATTCTGCAAACGATTCTTGGGATCAATGAGATTTTCTGGAGAAGGAAAAACTCGTCTATTGAAATTCACATTATTTTCAGATGAGCGAGTAGAAATAACATTGGCATTCCATAAAGAAGGTCCTTGAAAATTGCTAAGATTTTGGTTCATTGACTTATGGAAATAATGTGAAGGATTCAGGAAATTAGGATTATAGGTGTTAGCACCATTATAAAGATTACCGTAGATATCTTTTGTGGGATAAAAAAAATTGTAAGATGGATCTGGAAGGCCTTGAACTGACATGACATATGGATTCAAAAATCCATCACCTATTGATCCTGAAGAATAAGGATTTATTCCAGATAATGATTGATTTATTCCAAATAATGATTGATTTGTTCCAGATAATGATTGATTTATTCCATAAAGATTTTTGGTGTTAAACTTCTTATCGTCAGAGGAATCTCTCTGAAATTTTTTGTCATTTCTCTGAATATTGTTATTGATCATTGGTGCTTCAGGGACATTTTCTAATGAAGGATTAATTCTAATATAATTAGGGATGTTCATATAATTATTCAACCAGGGCCAGGATAAAAGTTGCCCCCTTTGTTGAATCAAGAACTGTTGAAGTGGAAGATTATATTTTGAAATTGAAGAAGCATACGGGTTGTAGGGACTATTAATTCCACCGAAAAGATATGGTCCAAGATTAGGATAATTGTTCCCCAAATTCAAATTTCCAGAAGCATCTGAATCTCTTAAGATTTGATCAGCTGATGTTGAATTCAGACGAAGTGAATTTCCTTCCAGGGGTGTTAAATTTTGATTCAGATTTCCAAAATTGCGACCAGCTGAAGGTGAATTTAAAATTAAATTTTCTTTTAAAGGTATCAAATTCTGAAGATCTTGTGGACCTAAATCAAGAAGGTTATTTGCACCTTCGTAGGCGGGGTTATTCTCAAAATTTTGGTACCCAACATTGGAGATGAAATTTCTTCCAGAATTTCCTGCATTTCCTGCATTTCCTGCAGGTACATGATTTGGAACGAAAAGATTAAAAGGCACTTGACCTGAAATCTGATGAGATGAGCTTGAAGATACATTATCTTGAGATGGAAATGAAGCTGCCACATCTTTATACTGATCTTGATTGTTTGGATAGGCAGATCTTACGACTGGATAAGAATTTTGAAAAGTGTATTTTTTTTGCTGCTCGTTGTAATTATTTTTTTCAACGTTAGGTTTATTTTCCTGAACTGTATTTTTAACTACTTTATTATTTTCCTTTTTACCTATTAAGGAAGAAGGTTCTTTAACTTGCAAAACTGGTTTAGGGTTGTTTAACAAAAATTGACCTTGAATTGAAATTTTGCCTTGAAGATTAGTTCCCTTCTCTTTTGATAATTGATTATTTGACCTTGAAACCGAATCAACAATTTTTTGATGATTAATTGCATTTTGTGAAATTTTATTGGAAGGCGAGGATTCTTTTTCAGTGGAATTTAGTGGTTCTCTAACTAGTCTTACAGTTTCATGATGTTCAAATCTAGATGGATCTTTTCTGATTTTCTTTCTAGATTGAAAATTTCTGAATCTTCTTTTTCTGAACCTTGGTTTCGATGAATAACTTATTTCTCTTGTTCTTCGAATGCCCTTCTTGTCAAATTTTTTCAAAGTTGTTTCAAAAATGGAATCTAACATTGAAGTTGTAACTGAACTTGAAGTTTTTTCCAAAGTGGATTCTGGTATAAAAAATTCATCCCTTTTCTGATGATTTTCTTCACTTTCGAAATTTTGATCCCCAGTTTCGCTTGACTTTCTTCTCCTTAACTTATAATCTTCGAGATTAGAATAATTTTTATAAAATTCTTGAGGTACATTCCCTTCTAGAAATAAGCTATTAGATAAAATATCACGAGACCTAAAGCAACTAAAATTATTGTTGAATTTTTTACGACCAGGAGGTCTGAGAAGATTATTCTGATTTAATCTGCCCAAATTGATATCAGACATAGTGGAATTTTTTTCGTTTCTCTCGATGAACCTTTTGTATTTCGGGTATTCATGTTTGAAATTGGAATTTTTCTTACTTCTAAACCTAGTGCTAAAAGAGTTTTGAAAATATTTTTCAGCATACTCACTCGATGCAAATTTTTCTTGATCCTTTGTCAAATTTTGTAGCATATTAATTGAATCTTTGAAAAAGGGAAGATTTTGATTGAAAAATAAATCGTCATTCAGTCCTCTTGCTAAACACATTATAGTATAAAACACGCTGAAAATAAAACTTTTGATGGCGTTTATTCAAATTAAGAAAAAGTTACTAATAGTCAACAAATGAATTGATTTATAATACTATAATAAAGAAATATACTACAATTTCTAAAAATCTACATTATTTTTTTTCTTAACCAAAAAGTTTTTGGTATAAAATTACCTGTAAATTACGTGATATCGCATTTGCTCGAAGAGCTGTTATCAGTCATCATATTATAGGACGATGACAGTCTCACATGAAATGTCCTTTTTGAATAAAATGTCTTGAGAGAAAGATGTAGAATTTTATTTTGGCTTCCAATTGAGGAAGGATGTTTTCACGAAACCCGACGAAAAAATCATTAAATAATATAATTATTCAAAAACTTCTTTTCACCCACTTGACATAAGAGTTTTTATTATTTTTAATAATATAAAATATTAAAATTGGTCTTTTGTGGTCTTTTGACCCTCTTATGCCAATATTTTGACACTGACCGAAAGCGTCACTTGTTTTTCAAAATTCTCTTTAGTGAACTTGGCAGAAAAATAATCTTAAGTTTATTTAAATTTGAATTTAAATAACAAATATTTGTAATGTGAGTTTTCTCTTCAAAAATAAATTTCAAGATTAAAATATGTAAACGTATTTTCATTACATTTCAAATATTTTGAATTTACTATCACTTATTATTATTTAAGTGATATTAAATTTGATTTATTTATTATTATTTAATATCACTTATTATTAAAAATTTGTATAACACATTAAATTTTTATAATTTTCTTTTATTCATGAAACTACCTATGTATATTATTTATTCTTTATAAAAAAAGACTGCATTTTTACAAAAAGATGTTTTATGGTATTTCGGCGCATAATCATATTTCACCACATTATTATGAAATAAACTGGCAACATTCTCAGTAATCTTCTTTTCCTGAAAGCAGATAGGTAATCCATAAATAAAAATATATTCAAATTCAATTTTTTTATTACTACTATAATCGGCAATGAAACAAAGAAATGATTATCTATTCAAGTAATTGTACCCATCTCAATTTAAAAAGATTGAAATTCCAAATCCTTTTTCTTAAAAAAGTTAATATTTCATTTTAATTCGAAAGACTTTCTTTTTAGCGATTGGATTAGCTTTAAATTCAATAGTGAACGTTGCAAGTGGTTTTTTACATTTTTTATCATCCGGTGAATTATTATTTGATTCCTCATTATCGTTGCTTAATTCATTCGAATTACAAGAAGCCGGAGTAGTAGTTGAACATAATTGATTATTATCCAATTCAATTGTCTGAGTTTCTGTGTAAATTATTTCTTGTTCTACAGTGGAGACAATTGTCGAAGTTTCATCATGAAGACAGTTTGAATTTTCCTTCAAAACTTCTATATCATCTTCATATTCAAAAATTCTATTTCTATTTACAAAACTAGTAGTTCTACTAGTTTTACTATTAATTTCTCTACTTGTTTCACTAATAGTTGCACTAGTGGTTACAATATTAATTTCACTGTTTGTTACAATATTAGTTTCACTAGTATTTATAATATTAGTTTCACTAGTATTTATAATATTAGTTTCACAAGTATTTGTATCATAATTCTGAAATTGATGTGGATTCAAAGTAGTCAATAAACTACATTTATCTTCATAATGTCTCAAAGAATTTTTTAAAAATTTCTGAATCCCACTAAAAATTCCTGGTTTTTCTTCGGAAGTCTCTACTTCTTCACCACCTTTATTCAGGGATTTTAATTGTGTTTCAAAATCTACTGGTTTATCGTGTTTACAAGAACAAGATCCTACATCCAAATTTTTATTTTCACAATCGATTTCACAGTCTCGATTTTGAGAATGAATGTTATTTCTTTTTTTGAATTTTGAAAATGAACTTCTTTTTACTTTTTTCTTGCCTCTTCTTTCATGAATTTTCGATTTATCTACTTTATTATGCTTTCGAAAATTGAAATTATGAAGTTGTTTCAAAGCATGATTACCAAGTCTAAAAATTTAGGAAATACGAAAAATTTTTGGAATTTCGAAATTTAGATCACACAAGAATCGAACTCAAATTTGAATTAATTTATTACCTGTGCCTTATGTTGCCCTTGCAGTATTTATTTCTACAATTTCTAGAACTTTCACAACTTTCGCAATTTTCATTTGCTTTTGAATGTTGGTCACTTTTTAAATATTCTATAACATCTCTGAAGGGAGAAAATCTTTTGGATTTAGGTCTCGTTAGTTTGCTGATAAATTTTTTAGGGTAATAAAGGTTTTGTCCTTGGATTTTAAAATCTTTATGATAATTAAAACCATTTATCTGAAAGATTGTTGTAGTTTAAATTTATATAAAAAATGTGTTATATTTCTTCAAAAATTCTTCTTTTCTTACTTTCAATCATTAACTCTACCTCATTCCTTCCTTTTCTTTTTCTTGAATGTTTTTTCAAACCCTTTCTCCTCCCTTTAGTCAATTTCTTTTTCTTCTTCTTATTCTTCCGTCTATGATGATGTTTTTTCTGAGGAGTCCTCTTTTTAAAATATTTTTCCCTTTCTACATTATTTTGAATTGGAAAAAGTTGCCCATGCTGCCTCTTCTCTCCTTGAATTAAATCTTCATCTGCCAAGGATAGTAGATTTTCTAAAACAGTATTATTGAAATAGAAATATACTTTGAAATAAACGAATATTTTAAATTTTTTACATTTTAAAAATTGAAGAAGGAAAACACGTTTAGTTTATAAATTATATATTGTAAATTAATAATTAATAAATAAATAATAATCACTTGTGGGATCATGTTGAAGATTTTGAACCTCTCGAACACTTCGAAACCTTCCAGAGTCATCGTGGGAGAAATATCTTGGAGAATTCTCAGATTTTATTCGACGATTCTGTAATATTCGATTTCCAAAACCATTTATTATAATCGTCATCATAAATAATAGACAGAAGTTCACGTGCATATCTCATCATTTCGCAAACATCCAGAAAAACTCTAGGGATAAAAAATCATCCAAAGAAATTAAAACGTAAACACACCAGAAAAATATGGATAAATGTCATCACAAAGGTGCAACTTCAGATTAACAGTTGTAGTTGAAAGATATCGAATTTTTGACAATTGAAGACAATATTTAAAAATGAGAATTTTTCCAAAATAAGTAATTAATTTTATTGTCTACATATTTAATTTTATCCTCACACGAGGATTAATTAATTAAATTTTTAATTTGCCACAAATATTAAAGTACTTTTTAAGATGATAATTTAATAATTTTTTGGGCAACTTTCAAGATGATAATTTAATAATTTTTTGGGCGATTAAGTACCAATCTGTCAGAAAAACATATTTTTTCTAGAACAGTATCAAAGTCAACTATTGATTCTAGAAAGCAGCTGATTATAAATTTCCAATTTCCATCAAAATCTCGTAATCAGGGTATTATCGATGTCACTTGAATAAGAGATAATTTTGTCTATGAATTATTAATGAGTCGTTGAAATTTTCATTTTAGAGGTCTTTTGAAAACTAACATTGCATTACTCTAAAATATACATAATCAGTCACGTTCGGTTGAATGAACAAATAAGCCAGGCCAAAATTCGTTAGTCATTCAAAGCAGACGTGTCGAGTTTATGGCATTACAACCTGTTAAACGAGAGCACAGGTTCGTTAAGCATCAGTTTTCTCAAACAATTGTTGACAAACTCTGCTAATACATTCACTCATGGTAATTTGTTCTGATTTTGGTTTCCAGAAAATCACTTTTCTTGTTGCTGCAAAAATCTGTAAATCGACAATTTAAAATTGAACGCAAATAAAATACTTAAAATAAATTACTTAAATATACTTTATAATATAATACTTATAATTTATAATACTTAAAATAAATACCACTTCCATGAAATTTATCACGAATCCAAAAAAGAAGAATGTCTTTAGTTATTTATAAATTAAATTTTGTCGAAAGTTTTTGAAACTTGTAAAAAGAAATTGATTAAAATTCTTTAGCAATAAAATAATGAGTTTCTGATTTATAATAGAAGATTTGCAGTATTTTTTTAAAATTTAGGAACCATTGAATTGGATTCTATTTGTTATTCTGATCCACTGATTCAATAAAAGCTGGAGTCCTTTTTTTCAATTTAGCCTGATCCTCGCTGAGCTTTTACCCCCACACCTGTGACTGGTGTTCATGTAATTAAATTACAACTTGCTTCAACGTGACACTCACGTCTTGAGCGACAATAAGATTCTACAAATCGATTTCGAAATTTTAAGGAAAATAAATCTAAATAGCAAAATAATCACAAGAAAAGAAATTATACATTGTTTTCGGCCTCGAAGTAATTTCGAAATCATTTCTCTTCTTTAGAAGCTTCCTTTAGAGTGGAATTGTCTAACAAAAACCGATTTATTCTAGTGAATATCTGTGACCAATAATTGGCTTAACAACTTATTTTATTTATTTCTCTTTTAGAGATAAGAAGGACAAACTGAAGAACTAAAAATGGATTAATAGCAACCTCAAGGGATTAGAAGGATCAACAAAATAATTACCAGTCTGAGGTCCTGAGAAAATTTATTCCTCTCAGTTTCCCACTTCTAAATGAACTTCGCATCGCGCAAGATCCTGAAAACGATTCTCCAAGATAAAAGGAATCGTGTTGGTGGCAACTTCTTTCTGTGACTTTTAAGTCCTCGGTAGAGACCTTCATTATTTTAAGACCTAGTGCTGTAAATTTGTAAATTTAAAAGTAAGTTCAAGATTGAAATAAATAAAGAGTTCAAATATTAAATTATAAAAAAAAAGTTTAAAAAGTATTTAAAAATAAGTGACTTTTAGTTGGAAAAGTGAAAATTATTTGGGACGTTTATTGAAGTATGGTTACTATTTTTAATTATAAAACTGGAGAAAATTAAATCCTTTTTTGCTAATCAAATGAAAAAATATGAAAAATGAAGCTATTTTTTCCATTTCCAAAAATGCTTCTTTATTTAATAATTTTATCTTCCCTTCGAGAAATATTTGGCAATCAACTGGATTTTCCTTTAGAAGATTCGTGTAACAATGGTAAATTATTTTAGTTTTAATTTACAGTTTAATTAAGTATTTTCTGATGTCTCTGTTAAAATAATTAAATGAAAATAGATTTAAAAAAATCTTTTTTAATTTTTCGTATTTTACAACTAAACAAGATATTAAGAATATTAATTATAGTAAAGGACACCAGAATTTATATGAAAATAATTAAAATCTGAAATTCCAGTTAAGGGTTATAGTAAAGATGTGACTTCTTTACTAAATCAAATGAACGAAGAATTGCTTTTCTTTAGAAGAACACAAGCTGATACAGAATGGGAACTTGCAACAAAACCATCAATTGAAGCTTCTAAATTAAATTCAGCAATTTCTGGATTACAAATTGTCTGGAGAAATGAGTGGTGCTCTCAATTTCGAAATTTAAGTGGAATTCCTCAATGTTCTCATGAGAGGATGATAAAATTTCTTTGCAGGGGGCCCATATATTCTACTAATATTTCCAGGTATAAGTATTATCAGTATTATTTAGTACTATTTTCCATAATAAATGTTTTCCTAATCCTTATTAATTTTAATTTTTAACCCAAAAGTAATATCTTTTTTAGTACAGTTTAACTTCAAAAATAAACTTTTTAAATTTTAATTATTCCAAATTGTTTTTAATAAGATGAGAAAAAAATCAAAAAGCAAAATGTATTTTTAATATATAAATTTAGGAATAATTTTCTGTATTTTATATTACTTTAGGAAACTTTCAGCCATTAATGAAAAACTTTCCCTGGCCTATTCTTCCACAAAAGTTTGTAAAATAGATCAAGTCGAAAGGCAGTGTTTTCATGGAGAGCCTGATTTGGAAAAATTAATGGCCACTTCCAGGTAATTAATTAAATTAATTGCAATACTAACAAACATTCCTCTAATATTTTCAAATTCAGTTTCTTTTTAATATTTAAAATTTTTAATCGATGTTCTTTCAGAAATGAAACAGAGTTACATTGGATATGGGAATCTTGGCAAAATAAAATGAGCCATATGAAAAAAGAATTCACCGAATCTAAAGCCCTGCAAAATTTAGGAGCAAGAAATAATGGTAAAATTCTTCGAGAAAACTTAAATAATTGGAAGATAATTCAATTATTGTACGAAAATTGTAAATAATAATTACATGATTTAGATTATCACGACATTGGTGAATGCTGGAGGGAAGAATTTGAAGAACCAGATTTAAGAAACATCGTCAACAATTTATACAATGAAATTTCCAGTTTATATAAACTTCTTCATGCTGTTGTTCGATTCAGATTAGCAGAAGCTTATCCAGGAACTGTACATCCAAGACGACCAATTCCTTCTCATTTATTAGGTATAAAAGTATCCAAAAAAATATAAAAAAGTATAAAAGTATTTTTTCCAAAAAAATCAGGATCACTATAAATTAGAAATAACAAAATACTATTATTTTTTTGAAACTTTTAGGGAACTTGTGGTCTCAGAATTGGGAGTCTTTGCTGGATCTTCTCCTTCCAAAATCACAGTTTCCAAATATAACACAATCTATGAAGCGAAAAAATTACACTGTGCAAGAAATGGTGAAAAAAGCAGAAGATTTTTATCTATCCCTAGGTTTTCCACGGTTGTCCAAAACATTCTGGGAAAAATCAATTTTTGAAAGAAGAAATGACGTGATGAATTGTCATGCATCAGCAGCAAACATGTACATTAATGACGATTTCAGGTACTTCAATTTGTTTAGATTTTAGAAATTTTTAGACATCAGAAAATAAAAATTTAATTTCAACAGAAGTTGAATTTATACATGAATAAAAATTTCAGAATCCTAGCTTGTTTGCAAGTTGATATCGAAGAGTTTCGAGTAATCCATCATGAACTGGGACATATTCAATATTATATGGCTTACAAGGATCAACCTACTATTTTTAGGGTACCTTTTTATTAAAAAAGTAAATTTTTGAGAAGGAATTAAAAAAATTAACTATTAAAAGCACTTGAATTAAAGCGGACTTAAATGAAGTCAATTTTTAATTTTTCAAAAAAATATAAATAGAAAGAAATAATTTTAAAAAATGTAATCAAATTAAAAAGTTAGAAATCTTACAAAGTAAATTTTCTATTTCAGAGTGCACCAAATTCTGCATTTCATGAAGCAATTGGTGAATCTGTTCTGCTTGGAGTGATGACCCCTCAAAATTTGCAAAGACTTGGTCTTGTCAATGATTCTGTCCTCACCGACAGTAATTTTCACTTTATATTAATATTATATATATATATATATATATATATATATATATATATATATTAGGGTAGGCCGAAAAATTTTATATATATATATATTAGGGTGGGCCGAAAAATTTTTTTTTTAATTTTGATTATAGATAGCAAAAATCTTTTTCTACATATTAAAATGAGTCTTCAAGATTTTTTTCAGATTTTTAAAACGATATCTTCAGTTAGCAGAAACTTTTTGAAGTTTAAAAACTTTGAAAACAGTGATTTTTTCGATATATTTCAATGTTGGGTCACCATTTCCTGATCGAATTAGTTTTTACTGTACGAATTCATTTATTTTGATTTTCAAAAACTTTTAGTGTGAAAACAAATTCTGGTGATGAATGTAGTTACGTAGAATATAATTTTTATTTGAAAATCGAAGTTTCGAAGAGAATCAAAAATGGTACAAAATCATAAAATTTTTTTTTAATATCCTTCTCAGGGGTCTTTTAGGACCTAAAAATACACCTAAGCTTAGAAGGAAAAGATAAAATAACTATAATTGCGATTTTGATAACTAGTAAAATAATATTTTCCCAGCTTCAAAAAGTTTTCGTGTCGCGAGCAATTTCGATGCTTTTATATAGTTTTTTATGGTCCAGGCAACAAAATTTTTTTTAAATTTTGACTATGGTCAGCGAAAACCTTTTTCTACATATCAAAATGAGTCCCCATGATTTTTTTAGATTTTTAAAACGATATCTTCAGTTAGCAGACACTTTTTCAAGTTTAAAACTTTGAAAACAGTGATTTTTTCGATATATTTCGATGTTGGGTCACCATTTCTTCATCGAATCAGTTTTCCCTGTACGAATTTATTTATTTTAATGTAACTAACGATTTTGAAAATTTTTTATTATAAATAAAAAGTTCTGGTGATGAATGTAGTTATGTAGAATATAATTTTTATTTGAAAAACGGAGTTTCGAAGATTATCAAAAATGGTAAAAAATCATAATTTTTTTTTTAATATCCTTTTTAGGTGTCTTTTAGTACCTAAAAGGAAAGAGCTGCAAAACTTGAGTAAAATTCAAATAATCTGCAAATTAATACGAAACAATAGATCAATAGCTCACGGTACGAATTTTTTTTTGAAGCTGGAAAAATATTGTTTTACTTAATGATACGTCAAAATCGCAATTATAGTTATTTTGACTTTTCCTTCTAATCTTATATGTTTTTAGGTTCTAACGGACCCCTGAAAAGGATATAAAAAAAAATTTATGATTTTATACCATTTTTGATTATCTTCGAAACTTCGATTTTAAAATAAAATTTATATTCTACGTAACTACATTCATCGCCAGAATTTTTTAAAAATAAAAATTATTGAATATCCTTTGTTACATCAAAGTAAATGAATTCGTGAAGTAAAAACTGATTCCATGGTGACCCGAAATTGAAATATATTAAAAAATCACTGTTTTCAAAGTTTCAAATTTCAAAAAGTTACTGCTAACTGAAGATATCGTTTTAAAAATCTGAAAAAAATCATGGGGACTCATTTTGATATGTAGAAAAAGGTTTTTGCTAGCCATAGTCAAAATTAAAAAAAAAATTTTGTGGCCTTTACCATAAAAAACTATATAAAAACATCAAAATTGCTCGCGACACCAAAATTTTTTGAAGCTGGGAAATTTCTATTTTACTTAATGATACGCCAAAATCGCAATTATAGTTATTTTGCCTTTTCCTTCTAAACTTACATGTATTTTCAGGTCCTAAATACCCCTGAAAAAGATATTAGAAAAAAATTGTTTTATGATTTTGCACTGAAAGTTTTTGAAAATTGTCTGTTACATCAAAATAAATGAATTCGTACAGTAAAAACTAATTCGATGAAGAAATGGTG
>JBAGKK010046688.1:0-10263 GCA_037177015.1 Euceroptres primus
AATCCGGTTCAAACTGGAGTTTAATAGGATTAGATTTTGGACCGTCTACCCCCGAGCCTGGCCCATAATCTAGGGATTAGTGTATCTGTAACAAAGGGTCGGAAAAAATGACCACCAACAGTAATAATATGCTAAAAACCAACCTTAGCAGTGGTAATACTTGTAAAATCAGACTTTTATTCATTCTCAGTTCATATACTTATTTTGAAAGGACACTAAAATTATGTGCAAAAATGGTTCGTAAAAAACAACCTTTAAAAGTAATAATAATATCCCTAACAGTGATAATACTTCTAAAAACATACATATAATATATTTTGAAACGTCAAAATTATTTTCAAAAAAGGTTTGCAAAAGAATATCTGTAATTGGAATAATACGCCAAAGATCACGCTTAGAAGAGTCGTAAAAATAGACTTTGTATTAAAAAAAGAACAGACAATTTATATTTCTTCAGCGTATACACGTTTTCTATAACATAGTGCTGGTTTTTAAGGATTGTACTGCTCCGTAAGGGGCTCAAAATATACCTGTATGCACTGAAATACTTATTCTTAAATGTAGAGCAGGAAAGAATAACAGGGAATGAAATTATAATTTAAAAATTTTTAGATGTGCCTTTTTCTCAATTCAGAGGTGGTTTATAAGGGTCGTAATGGTTTGACAGTTTTTTACAATATGCATTTTTTGGAGCATGTTTTCTTCAATTTACTTCATAATAAAATAACTGGAAATTAAATTCAATTTTCTTACATTTTAGAGATCCTTTTTCGATATTTGTGGGTGGTTCATAAGGGTTTAAATGGTCCTTAAGTAATTAAGTATCTTACAACGTACCTTCAGGTAGAAAAATACTTTGCTTAAATTTAGAGCCGGATAAAATAAGAATTGAGATTATAATTTTTAAATCTTTAGAGGTACCTTTTTCTAAATTTAGGGGTGGTTTATAAGGGGCTTAATGATCCGCAAGTGTCTTACAATTTACAATTTACCTATGTGTAACGAAATACTTATTCTTCAATTTAACGCAGTATAAAATAATAAGAAATGAGGCCATAAGTTTTAAATTGTTAGAGGTGCTTTTTCTCAATTCACGGGTGGCTTGTAAGGGTGGTAATGGTTTGAAAGTTTTTTACAATATATGTGCATACCCTGGAGAATGTTTTCTTTAATTCAATTTATGATAAAATAACTCGAGATTGGATAATAATTTTTAAATCTTTAGAGGTGCGCTTTTTTCGATTTAGGGGTGGTTTATAAGCGCATTAATGATCGGTAAGCCTCTGACAATGTACTGACGTGCTCTGAAATACTTATTGCTTCAATATAGAATTGCATAAATTAACAAGAGATGAGATTACCATTTTCTATACATTAGAGGTGATCATTTCATCTGGGGGTGGTTTATAAGGGTAGGGAAATTCTAAAAAAATTTGCTTACACATTGAATACCTCTGAATTTAGATCTATCATGTGTGGAATATGTCAAAACACTGCAAAAAATTCGGCCGTTAAAGAGTTAATGCAAAAAAAGAATTAAAATGGTTAAGTAAAAGTGATTTTATCTGCAAAAACGACTTTTGATCTACTCTACATGGATGTGGCTACACAATAGTGGCTATTAAAAAAGCAAAATGAGGACTTGCAGAATACAATCGTGAATTTATATTGATTGATAATTAATAATGCACAATTATTACTTTAATATTATTTAGCTTTCTGAAACATTGAAGAAGTGAAAAGTCGGAAACGGACTCTTTCTAATGTTTGTACGCTTCCCAATTTGTCAGTGCTTCTAACGCTACAAATTAGAGAAAGACCACCCTGGTAGCTGCCAATCAGCAGTCACCTGGTACAGAATCTTGGCTTAGTCTCAATAAATAAAAAGAAAAAAATAACAGAACGGTTGTCAGCGGCAGTCGGCTTCAGTAGTATCGTACTCGAGACTGGCTGAAATATTGCGTTTAACCTATTTTCAGCTCGAAGACACAAATCTCGAAGGTCTGTCGGTAACGGCGACAGTGAGGAGCGAGAGTAATTTCCTACTTCCTCTAAAACTAAATATTTCTCCACTCGTTTGGTTATGTTCCACCACTCACTATATTTAAAGAACTACTAAAAATTTTATTGACCGGAGATGTGGAAGATTTAGTTAAGGGTCCTTCCTATGTTTGGGAAAAGCTTTTGTACTTGGTTGGCACGAATCCAAAGACACTTGAAAATAAAACAGCCGGAAACGACTTTGTGCTTATGTTATATTGGTCATAAGTCAAGTTTAGAGTGAATCGAATTAGTCTAAAAGTTATTTTCTTTTTCTTTTTAAATTTACAGGCACCACAACGAAAAATGCTGTCCAAAAAGGGGGAAAATGTTGATTTTTTTGCAAAAATAGGAGAATAAATTATATGCAATACAACCTTTATGTTTTCGCGTGAGACAAAACGAAACAATCCTTTTATCAGAAATGTTACAGTAAAGTTTATTCAGCTCTATATTAAATGCTCCATTCAGTTTACCAATTTTATAAAAATTGTGTTTGGGAAATCATTGTTCCACAAGCCTGCAAGGTTTTTGTGCGTTGAAACCAAATCTAGCCGCAGAATTTGCGTAGCACATAAAGTTTTCGAGATAAACGGGGTCCCTATTGAAAAGAGTGACGCAGAAAACGATGTCAAAAACGATGTAGAAAACGACGTCAAATACGACGTTCAAAGCGACGTCAAAAACGACGCACAGTGGTCTGGATTAGGATTGCAATTCTTACGACTTTGATGAGTTTTTTAAAGAAATGCTCAGCATTAAACGCTTCAGAACGACTTCGGGCAGGATTTTTTAATTTAATTTTGTGGACTTTATTATTAAAACAAACAGTGCATGAGAAATAGTGATTTCGACAATATGATTTTTTACCTCTGAAAAAATTACTTAAATACGATTAAACTTGTTGTTGATTAAAAATAATAAAGATGGACTTAAAGAACATAAAAATTGTATACGACATTTTATTTAATGGTTATAAACAATTTATTTGAACAAATATTGCAATGTATCAGTTTGTTGTAGAAAAAAATTATTTTGTACTAAAATAATTGTGATTTATTATTAGAATGGTAATCAATAACGAAAAATGGTCATAAATTGAAAATTTGTAAACAATCAGTAAAATTATAAACAATTTTTCTTCCTCATACAGGAAGCTTTGTAAAGATGGAAATTTTCGAATCTCATTTTTTGATATTTTTAGACATAATTCGACAACAGGAATCCAAAAATGAGGTTCTAAACATTGTCCGTGTGTGTATGTGTTTGTGTCAACAATGCCTTTTTAACGATAACTCGCAAACGACTTGAGCTATCACTTTAAAATTTGAAGAAATTATAGTCCCAGATAGTGCCCATAATTCATAAGATTTCGAGCTGGAACAGATAAGAAGAAGCATTTTTTTCGATTTTATATTTTTCTTAAAAATCGTTTTAGATATTATCTTTCTTACAGTTTTTAATATTCACTGACTAACGGATTGACGGAACGGCTCGGGGGTAGAGTGTCATCGACCCAATTCAGGAACGCGTATATAGTCTCTGAACGTACAAAAGTAAATGCGCAGAGAGTCGTGATGTACAGGTAAACAACGTCTGCGGCCCTGACTGCCCGAGCGATGTAGGCCGGTCAAGGGACACTCGGGGGGTGGGGGGGAGACAGAATCAGTGAAGCGTGAACGGTGCCATCGAGCTGTGTGCCATCAATCCGTTAGTCAGTGTATTCAAAATAATTCACTCCAGATTATATTGATGTAACAAAAAGTAAATTTGAAAAATTCGAAATTTTCAATAATTTTTATCACTGTTTTTTAAGTAATAAAAGACTTTCAATATATATTTTTTTATATGAGGTGGTATTTAGTTGATAAAAATCAATACACTTTTTGTAATCATCTTCAAGCAAAAGATTTCCTCATTGAAATCGCTTTTTTCCCGCACTTTTTGTTTGAATAATAAAATCCACAGAATGAAATAAAAAAATCCGGCCAGAAGTCATTCCGAAGCATTTAATGTTGAGAATTTCGAGAAAAAAAATCAAAATCGGCTGAAAATTATAGCCTGTAGTGGATTAGGAACAGTAAATTCCGAATCCAGACCACTGTGCGACGTTTTGCTTTGAGATCGAAAAGGACATCGTTTCCTTGTCGTTTTTGACGTCGTTTTCATCATAACAATTTTTTTTATTATTTAATACGCACATTTAATAATAGCACATTAAATGTTCAATTATTCAATTTTCAAAACTTTGATATTGAAATGTACAATTTGGAACATTTTCAAATTTTTAATTAGTCAGGTTTGAATCGGACGCTCAAAATAAAAAAGTTATAGATTAGAATGCTTGGTAGTGAAAGTTTTTAAGTAATAAAAACTGCTTACTTTTTTAGTCTTCGATTTTGAAAGTGTTTAATTTTAAACATATTTCTCCCATTTTTAAATTTAGAAATTATCGTCGTTTTGCATTAAAATTATCAAATCTTGAACATTTCCAGTTTTAAATTGTCACATTATTTTTCTTAATAATTGTCGCAATTTGGAGGCAACTTAAAATATTGAAATCTTAACATATTTTAAGAGAATTTGACACATAATGGCCTCACAAATTACCGACTGTTCCTTATTTATATTAAGCGGGTTTATTATTAGAGAAATGCAAATATAGCGCTGCAAAATTTTGGGAAATGATAAAGAATATATTGAGACATCAATCTCTGGTGAGTTTCAGTTTTTATTTTGAAAAAAATTATTTTTCAAAAGGGCATAGCAGGATAAGCATGTATGTGCTGTCCCCACTTGGGCCTGGTTGAGATTTTTACAATATGTTGCCATTGATTGGACTTTAAATTGCCCAAAAGATTATACTTGAAAAAAATTTCTTATGGGAGTTATGGGGGTAAGAAGAAAAATCGAAAATAATTTTTTTCTCGAGAACGGCTGAACTGATTTTGATGAAGAAAATATATGTTATGGGTTTTAATGCAGAAATGGACAAACAAAATTTTTCAAAATATTTTCGAATTCTTTCTATGGGTTGTACTTGGTGTTACCACCACCATTTTTCACTGAAAAAGTCTTCAATTCATCTTGTATAACATATACAATTTTTAGAACTATCGAAAGAATAGAAAATAGTTGAAAAAATCTAAAACCTCGAGTCCTCTTGCCTCTCAAAAACCGGGGTGACTGATTATCATGAGTCCCCTCGCCTCTTACGAACCGGGGTGCTTGATTATCGTGAGTCCCCTTGCTTCTCACAAACCGAGGTGACTAATTATCATGAGTCCCCTCGCCTGTCACAAACCGGGGTGCTTGATTATCGTGAGTCCCCTCGCCTCTCACGAACCGGGATGCTTTATTATCGTGAGTCCCCTTGCCTGTCACAAACCGGGGTGCTTGATTATCGTGAGTCCCCTTGCCTCCCACGACCGGGGTAACTGATTATCATGAGTCCCCTCGCCTCTCACGAACCGGGGTGCTTGATTATTGTGAGTCCCATCGCCTCTCACGAACCGGGGTGCTTTATTATCGTGAGTTCCCTTGCCTCTCACGAATCGGGGTGCTTGATTATCGTGAGTCTCCTTGCCTCTCACGAACCGGGTTCTTGTGAGACCTCCTCAATCTTCATCACTGTCGTCCTCAATTACAGGAAAAGTGCTATCCTGCTGAAACATTTGGCTAAGAATTTCAGCTGGCTTCACAATTTTAGATAGGTACCTTGCATGGGCCAGATAGTACACTATTGCTGCAATATGTGAGCAGCAGCCAACAGTCCTACTTCAGTTGGCACATTCACATGCATACTTTAACAATCCAGAAATACCGGTACTATTTGGCTTATATTTTACAAAGCTTCTGTACACTTTTCGTGAAATGTGACGAGATTGAACTTGCAATTTGAATGCATTAGATTGTTCTTTAACGTATTGAAATTTGATCTGACCATCTTCATCAATAATTCCAGCTAAGTATGATACTGCCTCTGATAACTGATATGTTCCAGTGAACAGAATTTTCAAGTATCTTTCTATCATTTCTGGAAAGTCCAAGATGTCTTCTGATGAGACACTTAGAAAGACAAGTTCCTTTCAAAACCAACCTTTTTCTTCTGCCTCAATAGCCAAAGTGTTCTCAACATCTCTTCTGACTTTCATTATTTCTGTGATCTCACTTGAAAACTCTGCAACAGACTGTAACCTTTTACTGAATTGATTATTCAAGAATGATGCAATTCAGAAGAAGGTACAAATATTCTGAAGCAATTTGTTGTCCAATTTGTGGTCTAAGAGCCGATATTCTTGCTTCAGTATCCCGTGGACAGCTTCCACTGCCCAACGAATTTTTGTTATATAGCGCAACTCGTTGGATTCTTTTGTTGTCAATTGCTTACTTTTCCCTTTCAAAGCAGACATTAATGCATTGAGTTTTTTGAGCTCCTACTCAGCTATCACATCTCGGAAGTCACAATCGAGAACCACATAATCGTTTTCTTCCAACAACTTGCACAAACCGTTTGGATCCTGTAAAAGAGTTCTTAAGATTTCTGCATCATTTAGATTCGCAGGATATGGTCCTAATATATCAACCACATACTCGTCACTTGTGCAAATTGTGAAAGGCTTACAAAGTGGAGCTTTCTTCTGATCTGAATAAGACTTCCTTTGAAACTCATGGTTCGAACTTCTTTGATGGCGTGCATATGTTCCATTACAGACTAAAAATAAATTTTCATGAGCCTCAAACAAAGTCTTAGCAATTTCGGTTGTGTGGTCTTTGATTAGGTCATCTTTGATGGAAGCTGTTATTCCAAAACGATAAGGCAACACATCTTCTTCAAATGATTTGATCACTACTGTTGAATATTCAGAAAAAAGCTGTTCGTATTCAAGTTGAAGAATGGAAGCCAACATTTTATTCGAGTTACCTGAGCAAAGTTTAAAAAGGAACACGACGAGCGCTTGAGTGACTGTACGGGTCTGTCTGCTTCGCATTGAAGACAACATGTCTCTTAATTGTATAATATTCTCTCATGTTAAGCCTGTAAAGATAAGTTGTTTTTCGTAAAGACTGAAATTTTCGATTTCATCATAAAGTGTAGAATCACATTCAATGGAGAGATTCTCCATTATTTTCGTCAACTCTGAAGCTCGGTAAGATTTGACGAATTAGAATGTCTTCATTTCTTCATTTCTTCATAGAATCGATTTTTGATTAAATGTCTTTGACAACACCGATTACCTGCTGATATATGAATTCTTATCTTAGTGCAAGATTGCAAACGAGCTTCTTCTGAAATGACGGTAATATTTTTTTTGGAAGAACAAATACAGCAATACTTGTGAGTCGATACGGTTCTCCGAATTGGAAATTCAATCCTTTCATCATTTGATTTGTCTGCTTGAGGCTTGAGTCGTATATTGACTGCTGGATCATCAGAATTTAGATTTTAGATGACTGTTTTCGTTTTTAACATCGAGCTTATTTTTTCACATTGAGAAGGTCGACAATATGCACACAAATAATCGTGAACAACGATTGTTCGTTGAAGCGTATCACTGAAATTCCTTGCTTCATCTTCAGTTTCAATTCTTTACTCCGATCAGGTACTTTATTCCAAAATTTATTACACCCAGCGAACTTGGGGTTCTTCAATCAATCCGACATTTTCCATTGTACCAAGTTAAATAGAATATAATAAAGATTGAACTAAGTAACCGAGTATTTTTAACTAATTTCGCGTGTGCTAATTGCGCAAATAGTAAAGAAATTGTGACTAATAGTTATTCGTGCGACTTTTTTATTATACGCTGAATTATTAACATTTTATGCTTCAAAGTATCAGAATACCATATATGCAATGTTAAGTTGCATTAACAGATCAAAGGATGAAAATCAGTGTTTGTGTAATCGAAAAAAATGTTCACTCAAAACAGTTGAAGTAACAATAAATGATACTCGTAAGTCTGAGCTCAGAGAAATACATAGTCAACAAAGAAATACAAGTTAACAGAGAAATACGAACATCGAAGAACGCAATAAATTAATGAACAGAATAAATCTTCAGAAAACAAACTGATTTCATGATAAAACCTTTCCTTATACTATGGGAACCAACTGACAGTGCATTGTTTGATTGCGCAATGGAAAGAATATTATATATAGCCTGCACCTTTAATAGAAAAATAAGTGAACATGATAAACGAACCGATGGACGAAAAAACAAGTAAAGATTGCAGAAACAGTTGAAGTGACAAAACAAGTATTGCAACGCTAAAAGTCCCGAGAATGTGGCGCTCAGCGCACGGAGTGTGCTCGAGGTTTTAAATTTTTTAAACTATGTTCTACCCTTTCAATCGTTCTAAAAATTGGATATGTTATACAAGATGAATTGAAAATTTTTTTAATGAAAAATGGTGGCAGTATACCAAGTACAACCTATAAAAAATTCAAATAAATTGTGAAAAATTGCTTTTGCCCGTATTCTTTGAAAAAAAAATTTATAATTTTTGTATACCATTTCTGCATTAACCCTTAACGGTCACCCGGGGTGCCTCACACCTCAGAAATTTTTAGTGAAAAAAGTGACTTGCTGCAACTTCTTTTGGGCAATTTAAACTCCAATCAATGGCAACATATTTTAAAAATCTCAACCAGATCCGAGCGGGGGCAGCACATACATGCTTATCCTGCTATGCCCTTTAGTGTTGCCTTGTAATTGGCAAGTATTTTTATTACAAAAATTTAATGCAACATAGGTGACGCCCTTGTCCTTTTGCGATGTTGCTTTGACAGCATCGCACTCTCACCTTGATTATACTCAGCGACTTTATGCCTTTGTTTTAATTTAAATAAGGTTTCGCGCATATTTTCATTAGTCTCATTTAGTTAGCTGAAATGCAACAAAAATTAATAGTAAACAAAAATATCTCAAGTTCTTCTTTAGTTAGCTGTAAATGCACCAAAAATTAATAATAAACGAAAATATCTCAGGTCATCCATGTGCAATCACGCCATCCACGCATCGGAACTTCAAGGTGAACACAATTTAAATTAAAAAAACACCTTCCGCTCCATATAAAAACTCAAGGACACCAGCAATCGATGGCCACATATATTCCTTATGAGTTCCCATATTTTCAAACCTGTATTTGCATTCCTCTTATAATAAACCCGCTGAATATAAAAGATACTCCATATCTTTATATTCCTGGATTGTGATACATTATGAATTCATATTACGCGAATGAGGGTTTAAAAGCCCTTTTAAAATAATTTAAAATTACGAAATTGAAATTATTTTAGAAAAAAAAATTATTACCGCAGTTAACATCAATGCTCCGTTATGTCTTTTATCATTTTCGAAAATTACAGATCGATATATTATTTATTTTAATTATAAGTTCGCGGAATATAATTTTTGAAATGTGATAGCTAATTCCATTGTAGCACCACGATATAAGTTTTACCTGGTTTTATATTCGGTGGACTTATAATTAAAATAATTAATATATCGATTTGTAATTTTGGGAAATGATAAAAGACAGAACGGAGCATTGATGTTAACTGCAGTACAGATTTTATTTTGTAAATAAAGTTCAATTTCGTCATTTTAAATTATTTTAAAAGGCCTTTAGAACTCTCATTCGTATAATATGAATTCATAATTTATCACATTCCAGGAATATAAAGATATGGAATATCTTTATATACAGCGGGTCTATTATTATTAAAGAAATGTGAATGCTAGGATGGTCCAAATTTTTTTTTCGAATTTTCATGCAAATCGCACCCAAATTTGTTCGAATCCACAAAGAAATAAATGCGTTTTTTAAAAAGTGATATTTAGAGGTTCTGCAAGCCTCATGAAGTTTAACACGTATTTCCCATAAGAAAAGAAGGCGTTTTTGTAAATTTTATTCAGAATCGCCAATATTACATACATAGGTGAATCGAGCAGAAACTCAACATTTTTCGTCACAATTAGCCATAGAATACAAATCAAAAATCACTTCTTAAATATCACATTGGTCTGTACTTTCTTGCCTTTTTCTTTCTGAACCGCAAGGTGAAGGCGGAATTAAGAAATGAGAAAATATACAGCTTTTTAAAATCTATTTCTTTGAAAATTTAAAAATAATATTTTTTAAAATAATGTATTACTGACTGAAATTTAAAATCTATGTATTTTTTGAAATATTTAAAATAATAATTTTAAAATATGCA
>JBAGKK010046699.1:0-10263 GCA_037177015.1 Euceroptres primus
GAACATGATAAACAAACCGATAGACAAAAAAACAAGTAAAGATCGCAGAAACAGTTGAAGTGACAAAACAAGTACTGCAACGCTAAAAGTCCCCAGAATGTGACGCTCAGCGCTCGGAGTACACTCGAGGTTTTAGATTTTTTAACTATTTTCTACCCTTTGATCGTTCTAAAAATTAGATATATTATACAAGATGAATTGAAGATTTTTTAAAATGAAAAATGGTGGCTGTACACCAAGTACAACCAATAAAAAAATTCAAAAAAGTTTTGAAAAAGTTTTTTTGTCCGTATTTTTAAAAAAAAAATTATAATTTTTGTATACCATTTCTGCATTAAAACCCATAACATATATTTTTTTCATCAAAATCGGTTCAGCCGTTCTCGAGAAAAAAATTACTTTCGATTTTTCTTCTTACCCCCGTAACTCGCATAAAAATTTTTTTCAAGTATAATCTTTTGGGCAATTTAAACTCCAATCAATGGCAACATATTGTAAAAATCTTAACCAGATCCGAGCGGGGGCAGTACATACATGCTTATCCTGCTATGTCTTATTTTAGAACTGGATTATATTTGGATGTCAAGAGAAAAAAAATTCTATTTTTTTCTAGAATAGGTACAATAAATCGGAGAAGAACAAGAAGAATAGAATTTTTTGTTCCTTGAAGTATAAAGACAATCCAGTTTTAAAATTTATGATAGGAACACTATAACTGAAAATCTAAATAGGTTCGACATCGATTTCGAAGGAATGTAAAAAATTGATAAACCGACGCAAGAAAAGTTCGCAAAATGACAAGGCTTTGAAACAAAAATATAATATAATTGTTTTCCCTAGAAAAACAAAAAATACCAGATGGGAAATTTATGATAAGTAGACTATATTGGTGCCTATTTTTCTTCAAAATTATAGGGGGAAAAAAGGTGGGGATTTAGAAAAAAATTTTTTTTCCAAAAATCGAAATAGCTTTACTATTTTTTATTATTTTTTGATTTTCTTCGTGGATTTCGAGAAAGTGAGAAAAATGTGACAAACTGGAACAAGAAAAACCTTAATATAATGACAAAAATCTCGCACTCTGCTTCACTCAGTTTCTTTGGCTGTCCTCCCCACGTTTTCAAAACCTCGCCCGTCTGACAACCCGCGTCGCGGCTCTTTTTCGTTTTCACCTCTTTCAGCTGCACTGTTTCCTCGCTGCGCTCAAGGTTTAGTTTTTCTATCTCCCTCTTCATCCTCTCTATCACTTTACCAAACTTTTCTCTATCATCCGCTCTTTTTTGTCTCCTTTGAGCTCACTCTATTCCCAACTCTTCCCTCAGGTCATTGAAGAAGCGATCCTGCTCTTGCCTTAGCTCCTCCATCGACATCTCTCCTCCATGTGCTTCACCTCCTTTCATGCGTGCGTCAACCATAGTCTCGTTCCGTAGCGCGTAGCCTCTTCCCTTCTCATATGTCCGTATGACTTAGACAGCTGACTCTCACACTACCTCTTCACTCCACACTGTGCTGCTCATTGTACTTCTCAACCACTTGAGTCAACGCCTTACTTACCTTACCTCCTTCTCTCTTTTTCTCCGCCAGTTGGCGTTGGCTGCTGTCCTTCCGGTTCGGCACTCTAACCTCATTTTACGACGTGCCACTTTTTCTTTCTTTACTTTCTCCCCCACAGACCGATTTCCTTTTCTCGCCTTCACTTCCACAGTACAATGTCAATTCTCCTCACCTTTTTACCACACTTTTTCTCTCCCTATTCTCACTTTTCTCTCAATAATAATCCTCCAGTTTTACCCTGGCACCACTGACACGTCCATACCTACTCCTCACCGAACCGGAAGTCCGCAACGTTTTTAAAGTAAAATTTCTATTAAAGAAATTAATTTTTACCTTAAAATTTAAAAATATTCGTAAAAAATGTAAATATGTACCTAAGTTAATTTAAGAAAATATGTGTCCCCTTATTTTTTATGTAAAAAGACATATTACATTGGCAAGCCAATTCTGAACAGGTCACCTACCGGCCTGCATGATTTGAAATGGATTCGGTCATGTAATTATTTAGCAAAAATTGAAATATTGAAAACCGAATAATAGTTGTATAAGATAACTTATTGATTAAATACTTATACAGGGTTTCTATGCTAGGGCCTTCCAAAACCTATGCAACTCGGCATACACGGTTATAAGAATACCATTGGCGTGTAAAACGTACCTCATACTTTTCAGTAAGCCCCAGCGTGGACACCCTGTATATACCTAAATGAGTTTGTATAAATATAATCTCCGCATTATCAGTTTAGCAAGCTTTTGGAGGGGGGATGTTCCACTTTTTTTCGAATGAAATGTAATGGACTATTCAACGAAAGTTCACTGAGTGAATAGGTACTGTCAATAGACACTTAAATACACCGAAACTCGCTTCCAAACTTTAACGCAATCAGGTATTATATATCTCGATTAATTAATTTTTTAGTTATTTTATAATCAATATTTCTCTCGTAATCGTGGAAATTATTTCTAAATAATAAATTATTATTGTAAAAGATACAAAATCAGGTTGGCAAATTAAAGTTTAACTACACTACACTGTTATTTTAGTAAAATCTAAGAGTGCGTTTGCCAGAAACTTTAGAATTTGAGTACCAGCCAATACAATTATTTTTAATTGCTCAGTAAAGTACTCATACTCATTAGGGTGGATCGAAAAACACAAATTTTGGAAATTGAAAAATGTCTTAACACTTAAAAGTTTCCTATTGGGTTCATCATAACTTGTGTAAAATTTGAAATTAATCAATTAATATTTTGAGATTGGGCGGAGCCGAAATAAGCTTACAAAATTCGTTATTCTCAGATTTTTGAAAAAATCGCTAATGTTAATTTTTTTCGAAATTCACTTAATATGCCCAATTTTCATAAATTTTGCTGAATTTCTAGTTCGACCTTATACAGGAGTAAATTTAATTTTTAAGGACCTCTTAAAACAAAAAAATTCTAGAAGCTCTGCAAATTATAATAAAATTTTTTTGAGCCTCTAGAAATTTTCCGGCACTCAAAATGTACCTACAAAAAAATTAAGAAGACTTCAACATTTGAAATGACTGATTCTGATTGAAATCCTGATTCAGAATATTGCCACTTTAAGTGTTGAAGTTTTTCTAATTTTTTTGTAGGCAGATTTTGAGTGCCAGCAAGTTTCTGGGCGCTAAAAAAATTTTCTTATAATTTGCAGAGCTTCTAGATTTTTTTAAAAATTTTAAGAAGTCCATAAGAATGAGATTTTTTCCTATATAAAGTCCAATTAAAAATTCAGAAAAATTTACGAAAATTTGGATTATTAAATGGATTTCGAAAAAAAGTAACATTACCGATTTCTCCAAAAATCTGAGAATAAAGAATTTTTTAAACTTATTTTGGCTCCGCCTAACCTCAGGATATTAATCGATTCATTTCAAATTTCAAGCAAGTTATGAGAGAACCAAAAAGAAACTTCTCAGTGCTAAGGCGTTTTCAATTTCCAAATTTTGCGTCTTTCGATCCACACTAATACTCATAACGAAGAACTACGAAAGATTTCAAATTTTTAGTCACATTCTTTTATATTCTATAATTTTGTCCCAATTTTATAAATATTTTCCTAATGTGTGATGCACAACTTTAGAGCAGACCTCTTGATTGTTATATGCTTCTATAACTTTATCAGGATTTTATATTTTAACACAGAAAACTTTTTTTGTTCATCTTGTAAACTTTCATATTTGGTCTTTACCGAGTTGTCATTCACATGTATTTAAATACTTTCTTTGGTTAGAATTAATATGGAAACATACTTTCGTCAATTTATAAACATTCTTTTCTCATTCTCAAATATTCTCAACTTATTGACAAATCATAAATATGTAATTGATTTTGAGTTTGACTGTGTGCAAAGAATCTCCCTAGAATAATTCTAATGACTGAAAAATAATTTTGCATTTTTTCTATCAGAAGTCGAAGGAATGTGGTTGACCTTTTTGGTTGTAATCGGCTGTGTGCTGATGACAGAAGCAGGATCCGATCCAGAGATTTCGGGAGTTTCTGCGGAAGTCAATTCTGCAGTAGAAGATCCTTTGCCAACTACACTTCCTGGTTTACTGTATCCAAGAGAGAGCGAATCTCGAGAGGTTTTTCTTTCAATATTACTATTAAACTTAGCTGCAATATAATAATTAAATGTAATTAAAATTTCTGGTTGCTGATACTTAGGTATAGACCAGTTCACGTCAGAAAGATTACAGTCCACCGCTTTTGAAAAATACGATGTCGAAAACAATATTAGAAACTTTTTCAGAAACGACGCCGCACAGTGGTCAGGATTAGGAATTTATTGTTCATAATCCACTACAGGCTAAAATTCTTAACCGATTTTGATGATGTTTTTTGGAAATGCTGTGCATTAAATGCTTTAGAAGAACTTCAATTTTTAATTTCACTCTGTGTACTTTATTATTTAAACAAATAGTGCGTGAAAAAATCAACAATATGATTTTTTATCTCTGAAGAAATTGCATAAATAAACTTGTTGTTAATCAGAACTACTTAAGATAGGCTTGAAGAACATAAAAATTTAGTAGCTTATTTTATTTAATTGATATAAACAATTTATTTGAACAAATACTCCAGTGTATCAGTTAAGGCCCACGGGTAGACCGATGAACATACCAGAGAAGTTAATATTGGGATGAGAGTATTTGTGCAAAAGATAATTTTTTATGGAAAAGGGTCTGATTTTTCCATTGCTTCAACAAAAATTGTTTGAACAATTTCTTTAAATATGTGAGTGACTCACACACTTAAACAAACTTATTAAAAAAATTTTTTAAACAATTAAAAATCCGATTTTTTCCATAAAAAATTATCTTTTGATCAAATTCTCCCTTCCCAATATTAACTTTTTTGGTGTTATGTCAGAACGAAACAGACTACCTAATCTAAAAGGTTCCTCATTTTAGCAATAGATCCTGAGATCCTAGCTTTGGGAAGAGGAAAAGTCAGTAAAATATGTTTGAAGTTAATTAACAATATTTATTATTAAAATTATAAAAGCTGAATGGTTCGTTGATTCAAAATGGCACACTGAAATTTGGCAGGCTTCCAGAGTCCCTTCAATGGTACATCACCTTAAACAAGGGTTTGCTACGAGTAAAAGGGACTCAAGAAATTAGTTGAATATAAAATTTGTTACAATGGAAATTTACTGGTAATTGTTAGGAATGCTGATTATTGTCACTGTTATACGTTGATTAGGGGTTGTGCGTTGGTTGGTTGATGATCAACCCCAATGAGTCGTTCTGAAACTCGGGGTCGGTAGGTAGTTGTGTTGATGACATGAAAGCATGCGACGTGAAAGCACTTGTGATGTGAAGTCATGTCGCGACACAAGCACATGTCGTGACACAAGCACATACCGTGACGTATAAATGACCTTCCTTTCACTAGTCTGACTGATACAATTTGTTCTGCTTTACGCTTAAAAGCTAACGATCATAGCATGACAGGGTAAATTGATTTCTTATAATTTTTTTTCCTAATTCCCAATAGATGACGTCGCGAAAGTGGCACTGGTATATCCATTTTGGTATTCCCATGGGCCTTAAGGTAGTTGTACCGAAATCGCACCTTACTTACGAGTTGTCTAAAATTTTCAAAATATGTAGAAAATATTATTATCTAACGATGCATACCATTTGTAGCAATCGTCTGTTTCTCAAGGCAAATACTATTAATTACGTAAAGTATTTTTGCATGGTTCTCCTATAGCTAACGAGGGCAATCGCCATATTTTAAATTCTAGTATGAAAAAGAAACTTATCATTGAGTTAAAAAACTACAGATATGTAGAAAAATATCGTGTGGATACTATAAAAAATTGAAAATTATTGTGCGTTTAGTTTAAAAGATATAATGTTGAAAAGAATAATATTTCTGACCACATCAGACACATGGCGGGGGCAAACAGTGACGTTGTGCGGCCACAGTGTGTACTTGGCAGATTAAAGTACAACATTATGTTGTGGTTAGAAAACCTAATATAGACTCTTATTGGTCTTTCAACCAATATGCGGTTTGGGGGAATGGGTCACTATTTTTATTTTTGGTCGCTTCACACATAAGCGCAACAGTAGAGATGGGCACTGACGGATCGATTATTACGGGTGGAATAATAAAAATTTAGAAAATATTTCCTATCTGTAATATTTTAATCAAGAAGACAAGTTTCTTTTACAAAGAAAAGCACATTAAAAATTAATTAAAATGAAAAAACTGGAAAAATGTATGATTTTCTGGATGAACATAACCTACAAAGAAAAAAGTATCGATTGTCTATCTATCGATTCCATCGATATATCCACTTTTCGATACTTGCTTTTAAAAATTATTTTCGTCCAAAACTTTATCCAGCACTTTCTTCTTAATAATTTTACCCTTGAGTTTGAATTGTTTTGACATTTTGACGGGTTATAAACATTAATACAATTTTCTCTAACATCAGTCAACAGTGCCTAGAGACAGCTGATGAAAGTGAAATTGCGGTGTTGCCACTATCGTTGCCTTACGCAGTGTAACTGTGAATGTGTGTTAGGGTGGGTCGAAAATAAAAAATTTTGGAAATCGAAAACGAAACCATCCTTAAAATTTGTACACTGGGAACCTCATGAAGTGTATTAAATGTAGAATTGATCGGCTTACGGCTGGATTTTGCTCGGGAGCAAAATAGGTTTAAAAAATTTATTGCAAGCAGAGTTCTATAGTTTCTTCAGGTTTTAATTTTTTAAAACAGTTTTAGGAGTGTAAAGAGACTTCCTAATTTTTGTCAGATTTTTATATGTTATTTCAGGTGAGAAAATTATATTTGAATGTCGCGGTGCGACTTCCCTTAATACTGTAAACAGGCGGTGCAAGCGCGAAAATTGCACAACACTTCTCAATTATTTTAACAATTTTAATTAACAAGTGCATAACAGCTACATTTTATCAATTAAACAATTTTAATTAACAAATACAAAACTTTGTCAGTTTTCACTGCAAAGATTTAGATTTTTTCGTAAAACCAAGTAATATTCTTTGGCCTTTGACTCAATATTGTGGCAAATCTCCATTATACAACTATTGTTTATTATTTAAGCAATTTGAATTGACAAATGGATAAATTTCTTCGTTTTGAATACGAAGATTTTGGGTTTTTAGTAGATTTAACTACAAATATTGTGTGGAAGGTGCTTTTCTGTAATAATTTTATGCCAGACAACAATTTGTAATTGTTTAAACGAATACAATGAACATTTCAAAGATTTAAATCGGTAATTTTCTGTTGGAGAGAAATTCGTTATCTTAATCCCGTTTACTGTTATGAGTCATCATTATAAGGATAAAGAAACAGGGCTTGTGCTTTCGGGAGCAATGGACTCTTGGTCTTTAGGAATACGTTCCTCAAACTGCCTAAATAGGGGTCAG
This sequence comes from Euceroptres primus, assembly GCA_037177015.1. NCBI lineage: Eukaryota > Metazoa > Arthropoda > Insecta > Hymenoptera > Figitidae > Euceroptres > Euceroptres primus. Next base: position 7,495 of record JBAGKK010046699.1, read on the forward strand.
AAGAAACCATCAAGAAATGGAGCACATCTTCTATCATACTAATCAGAGATGATTTTCTGGTGCTATTTCCTCTACACCGCTTAAACTCTTTGTTTCTAGCCTCTTGGGCTTCTTCGGAAAGTTGCCCGATAGGTATCACGAAAGAAGCAATGATTTTTACACCGTCAATAAGAATTTTGTGTACTGAAGCAGGCATATAATACCAACTGTAGTGTTTTACATAAATTTTTGCAGTGTCAGTAGCAAGGTTGTAAAATAGCTCAGTGACAAGTGCTTTACCGAATGCTAAAAGTTGCAGAATAATGTAAAAAAATTTGAGCAGTAGTTTATCAATTCCTGTCGTTAGTAGAACCAGTTCCTTGTCCTACTACATCGACGATTAGACTGAAGCGTTTGCGAATTTCCACTTGTATAGTTCGTCTTGTATCTTCGAAAATCGCTTTCTGGACATCTATTTTGACTTGCCACTGCTTAAATGGCAATCTACAAGAAATTTGTAGTATACATTTCATGAAACGGATCCATGCATGAAAAGTTTGTAACCCGTACTGGAATGCACCCACATTTTCTTCTCTAGTTCGTACTTTTTGCAGACGGTTCACTTCTGAAGGATTTGTGCCACAAACAGTACAATTTGGTGAAGCAGAAGTATCAGTAAATACTTGTCAAATTTTTCCGTTAATCATGGTACACATTAGTTCGTACTCTACATTGTAAACAGTATCATTGACTGCTATTTTACCTGTAGTGAAAACTGACAAACTTCTGTATTTTTTAATTAAAATTGTTTAAATAATAAAAAATAGCTGTACAGTGTGGCACAATTGAACAAAATTAATTATAATAATTAATTATTGTTATCTCGGAGGCTAGAAGCTGCCAAGTCCCTAGACACTTGTTTTTATTGTATGGGATCTTACCCTCTTTCTGTCAGTTCGATTGCTACTAGCAATTGTTTTGCGCTTTATTTTTATTTAAATATTCTGAAAAGTGGGTTTTTGAAAGAAAGAAAAGGAAACTGCTTTTAGGCCCAAGATCCTATGTAATTCGGAATTTATTTTTAAATCACAAGAATCCTAAAGAATACAATTTTGATAACACAAGAAATTAATGCCTGCACCTGAATAGTATCCTACTATTTGGAAAGATATTTATAAGATTACCTATAATTTAGATGCCTTATATTACCTTATCTTCTAGGTGTCCTATGTTACCTTAGATTACCAGCTCGAAGAAAATGGAGAGGGAGGTGGGAGTCCTTTCATCTATTTCTTTCGAGTTGGGCCGAAACTTTCACTTTTCGTCACACTTAGGTGACTCTTATCCTTCACTCACTTTCTGCCGGTTCCAAGTTTGGGGAGGGTCCGAAAGCCTTAGATGACGGGCTTGCTCGCTCTCGAATAACTCGCGAGTAGAGACCGAGTTACGTATTGATACGCCGATGACAAATTCCTTGTTTCTCGAGAAAATTCCGCGGCTCGAGAATAAATTTGTCACACCTCGACCGCCCTCAACCTTCCGGTCGGCTCTCGCCGGATGAGAGATTTTAGTTTTAACGTCCGTTCATTAATCTATTTAGAAGTGCCCCGGTTGGCGTACTTTACAATCTCCAGACGTTTTCCAACGCGCTTACGGGGATAGACCAGTCCGATTTGCGAAATCTAATTTATAGATTAAAGTTCCGGACCCTACGGACGGGCGGTAGAGTCTACTGTTTTGGAGCTACTTTACCCCTCAAGACGACCCGACGAACTGAGAATTTTGATGTCCCTCGATGGGCCTCGTCGATTCACCGCAAGGTGAAATCGGTAGGGGTTTTTGCTTGCATAAGGTAATTTTGATTGGTCATAGGTGATAGGAGTAGGAGGCAGGAAATTGGAAGGTGTTGCCATGCACTGTTTCTAAGCAAAATTTTGCTGACAGAAATATCGCTAACGGAAATATCGCCGGATTTATTTCTGCTTGATTCTCGATTTTTTAGAATCAATGCTGCGTTCAATATTTTAAAGTTATTAATTAATAACTACTAGGTACCTTATTTTATTATTCTAAAATAGTTTAGAATTTTTGCTAGAGTACTTAAATAGAATCCGTAAATTCGGATTTCTCTAGCTTGATAAAAATGAAATAAATAAATATTTCCTTTCATTTTAATTTTGGAAAATGGCAGTGGAATTTTATTTCCCAAATTAGTACAGCACGTGTTGTTGTTTTGAACTGTCAAGAAGCATGGTCAACTTCTCGGCGAGGGATGGAACGGAGCGGAGGGTATAGTGTGGAGCATGAGCCTTGCGATACCTGGTCGAGCGCATCGAAGTATTGGTACCTATAGCGTGTAGGTACTGCACACTAGCATGGAATGCGGCGCGAGGCAACCGTAGGTGCGGCGGGGCGGGGGTGTATCTGCGAAGCATGGATACAAGAAATCGGCGAGGAAGCCGCGTATCCGCGGAGAGCGAATCATCCCTTGAATAATTGGACTCTCTTTTTCCCTCCATTCTCCAGGAGCTTTAACTCTCTTTCTTTCTCATTCTTCTCATTCTTCTCATTCTATATATAAACGAGGACGTAGATAACATTGAGCATGCATAAATAGTGTAACGCAGTTTCTCTTCGGAATCATGTTCAGCGGGTCCTAGATAATAAAAAATGCAGGGTGCCGGCTTCTGATAGTGTGCGTTTACCCGGGGGTTGGGGGTAGGGGGTGAGCGCACGGAACGGCGTTATCTCTTACGAATTAATCAGTTAATTTGAAACTTTCTACTAAAA
>JBAGKK010046710.1:0-10262 GCA_037177015.1 Euceroptres primus
CTGAAGAGGGCCCCTACTTGGGCCGAAACGTTTGCCGATCCTTAAAGTTTATTTTACAACTAAGTAGATCTTAAGAACCATAGCCAATGAAATATTATCAACGACTTTCAATATTGCAATATTTCCAAAATTGAAAAAAAACTGTTTCTTATAATCGAAAAAATTCAAAATTAAAAAATTCGAGATGAGGAATTTTGTTGTTTGGAGATAATTACAAACCTTCTATTGATTTTTATCGACTAAAGACTACCACATATTGAAAAAAATTATGCATTGAAAGTCTTTTATTACTTAAAAAGCAGTGATAAAAATTATTGAAAATTTCGAATCTTTCAAATTTACTTTTTGTTATATCAAGATATGAATCAGCATCAATATTTTTTTTTTTTTTTGGTAGAGAAAGGTGTATTTCTATGCAATCACCAAATGTAGCATAAATTTTCTTGACAATGATCAAAATTGAAGAAAAAATTTAAAACGAGTTTTGAGAAAAATATATGGGACTATAATTCCTCCAAATTTCGTGACCCTAGCTCAAAATTCTTAGCAAAAGAAACATAGAATTTCATTCAAGTTTTGTGCGGATAAGATTTGATTATACATGACGATATAAAGTATCAGTTGTGTTTAAAGTACAGAATTTTATAAGAAATTCTACGATTGTTAAACATTTATTTTATCAGAGTCATGTGCGGATAAAATTTGATGGACTTGTAAGCAAAAAATGATAATAGTAATATGATAATAGTATAGAATTTGATAGCAAATGTAAAGATTGTTTGTAATGTTAAATTGTGGTAAAATCCCAAACGTTTTTAATATTGCGGTTATAGAATTTGATTAGATATTATTTTCATATAATTCATAGGATTCGACGGAAGTCACGAGTGGATAAGATTTGATAGTTTTCTTTCAGGAAGGATGATAGGACAGTACAAGTTTTCACAGCGGATAGAATTTGATAGAAATTTCAGTGAATAAGAAACATAGGATTTCATATAAGTCATGAGTAAATAAGATTTGATAGAGTTTCATTTCAGAAAAGATGATAGAAAAGTACAAGTCTTCCCAGTGAATAGAATTTGATAGAATAGGAATAGGTTTCCATCAGCAGTATTAAGGAAGTGGTTAGAAATTTGGGATACCATATATGATAAGATTGGGCTGAATATTTATCAGAAGAACTTATAAAAATGGATAGGAATTACTGTGACCGACAGTGTGCCAATTTCGCTTTGATAGAAATTAATAGCTATTTCTATCCAAAAGTTTGATTAAAATTGATTGCCTTTTCAGTGGGCCACCGTAAGTAATTTCGGATGGAAATAATTATTCATTATGATAGACTTTCTAAAATCAAACAGGGTTGATAGAAATTTAAAAAAAATCCTATCCCATATATGATAAGATTGGATTGAACTTTTAACAGAAGAACTTATAAGAATGGATAGGTATTACTGGGACAGTGTTCCATTTCGCTTTGATAGAAATCAATAGCTATTTCTACCCAAAAATTTGATTAAAATTTATTGCCTTTTCAGTGGATCGCCGTGAGTCACTTCGGATAGAAATGATTATTCATTATGATAGACTTTCTATCAAACAGGTAAAACGTATTGAAACTTATTGAAATTTTTTTTCTATCAAATCCTATCCAACTTTTCCAGCAGGGTTCCTTTATGAAGAAGCAAAATCAAATAGTACACTGGAAAAGCAATCTTTTAAATGTTGTCAAGTAAATTTGACTATATTGTGTACTTTTAAACGAAGGTCTTGGTATTGTACATAAAAAATCTCTTATATTATTTCGTTATTTGTGCAAAGAGAGTCTGATTTGATGAAATACCAAGGTTATATAAGCACAATATTCCTTTTGCATTTTTTAATTGCGGTTTAACAGTTAATATTTCCCATAATTTCAATTGCCTCCAAGTGAATTCAAGTGAATTCATTGACTTCAAGTGAATTTAGGTGACTAAATTCAAATTACTTCACTGACTTGAACTGATTTCTCTGACTTCAACGTATCTGTACACCTGACTTTACAAGTTGTTAACCGCTCGCCACATCCGATGGAAAAGGGCCTTGTGACGGATATCTGGAACACTAATACGCGATCTAGAGCAGCGAATTTGCGAAGACCACTTGATAATAAAATTACTACGGTTTCCTTGTTGTACGAATGGGCTATCAGCGACATGCAAAAAGTCAAATTCACTTTCTGTATCACAAGTGAATATGAGGACCATGAAAAATTTCTTCACGATCGTATTTCGGAAGCTCGGACAAATGATGCAATGTTAGAAATTTCTTGAACATTCAAGCACTTTTCAAGAACATTTGTGGTTACATTTTTTTTTTATGAACGTAACTGAAATGAGCTTCAGCTACCGTGATTGAAAATTTAGAAACTGTAATTGAAAATTCAATAACTTGCATTAACGATCGACTGTCTGCTGTAAAGTAGTCTTCTCAACTTCCCACATGGCGAGTTTTAGGTGAGGGTTCGATTCTCGGTGCCGCGGATTTTTTCATTTCCTCGTGACTGAAGTTTTATTTACATGGTGATTGAAATTTCAATAACGGTAATTGTATAAAACTTCAACCAGATATACTTGAAAATTCAAGCAGATATTTCTAACAGTGTGTACGAGAGGTTTTCATTCCTTCATGACGATCAATAACTACCAAATCCGCTGCAAGACATTCTGCTGCTCCTGATACTCAATCAAAAATATTTCAGATACAAAAATCTGCTCCTAAACGAAAGTATTCTAAGCGTAAAAAATAATTTAGGAAATAGAAATGCCCTCTTCTTCTTGCTCATATGATTTTAAGCTGGCCGCGGCTGTACGACGTGGCGTAGTGCGCAGCACCCACGCGATTCATAGATTACACTGTTCTTTAAATATTCATAACTCACAAACCAGATAAGTGTTTATCAACTTTATTTTTGAAATCAAAGGTAAAAGAATAAGGAATATGATTCTTTAAAAAATCGAAAAAAAAATATAGCGCATTCCGTCAAAAATCGAATCTAAAAATTTTTTCAGTTTTTTTTTTGGTGAAAATGTTAAAATTTTTTTTTATATAAAACAAAATCTTGTTCTACCAAATGTCTATAAGTTTCATTAGAATCTGAAAAAAAGTGTTGGAAATATTACAATACAAAAAAAGTCGACCTCAAATTTCATATTGGTGTAATTACCAGAATTTTCAAAATTTTCGAAAATCTTTTGGCCAAAAAACCATAAAGCGCTACAACATCAATGAGTTTCATTAAAATCGATGAGATGACTGCCATGTTTGATATTCCTGACCTTGAAAGCGCCTAATAGAGATAATATTTTCAAAAGTTGTGATTAATTAAGTTTTTATTCGTTTACCCCACTCTCGCATGATCCTCCTTAATCCAAGAGTATGTGATAGTGTCAATTTGTTCATAAGTAACTACAGCAACCATCAAAAACCGGCACGTCGGCGTCCAACTTGTGCGATTTCCTTTCAATGCATTTAATGTGAAAATAAATTATTAATTATTATTAATTATGTGTGCTGCACCCACACGAATCCGGTCGATATTTTTGTCATAAATTAGTATTGATGTAAGATTAAATTTTCCAAAAAATTATGTCTAAAAAAAATTTGGATGAGAATTTTGGGGTTAAAAAGCAAAATCAAAACCACATTTTTTCTGGAGAACGGCTGAACCGATTTTAGTGAAAAAAAAAAAAAAACGTTATGGGGTTCAATGGTGCAAAGTAAAGAAAAGTTACGGAATTTTTTACAAGGAAAAATGAGTCAGACGAAAATTTCAAAACTACCCTCTTTTATGGAGCCTCAAAAATAACCCCCATAGCAAGGTGATTACATTTTGGCGGAATATTGACATTAATTATCACTTTTTCTTAATTTTTTTATAAACATTCATTAATAGATCGTTTTTATTCATTTTTTAAGGAATTTGAAATTGTTTAAACAAATTTTATTTGTTTAAATAATTTTTTCAAAAATATCGTGATCTAATGTGTTTTTTCTACTGCTAATTAATCAATTTGAAGAATTGAACTATTTAATTCAGTTCTTTTTAAATTGATCGAACAATTTATAATTGTTAAAAGGTCATTTCTAACTAAAAAGTGGAAATTTACGTTTTTTTCCAAATTTCCATATGTTTCGTTACTTTTTTTTAAGTGTGTTCTTTTTCTACTCACTGCTAATTGTTTAAACAATTCTTATTTGTTTGAACAATTTTTCAATACCAGAATGTCGAAAATAAAGTAATAAAAAAAATAGGAAAGAAATTACAAGGAAACCAACCAAAAACCCTTCTTTTCTTTCGTCATTTTCAAATATTTTGAATAATTATTCTAACTACCTTTCATCCAATTTTATTTGTATAACTAAAATTTATTGGATATAAAACCCAATAATTGATTATTAGTATAAAAATAAAATTGGGTGAATGTTAATAAATAATTTATTTTTCATGCATATGAAAAATTGTATGAAAAATGAATTACTTAAAGAAATAAAATGGGTGAAAGTTAACAATTAGAAATTGTTCAAACAATTTAAAAAGATCTAACACAAACAGATTGACTCTTCAAATAGTTCAAAAGTATTAATGAGATCGTAGTATGAAAAAATCAAATTATTCTCGACATCCTGGTATTGAAAAATAGTTCAAACAAATAAAAATTGTTAAAACAATTTGCAGTAAGTTGAAAAAGGCGAAAAATTAAAAGAACGTAACGAAACTTATGGAAAAATTTGCAAAAAACCTTAAATTTCCAACTTCTTTCAGTTAGAAGTCACCTGTTAACAATTATAAAAACCACTGCAAAGTAGTCACTAGTTTGGGTGTTTCCATATTGGAGTTTATCTTAACTGTGTTCATTTCATGAAAACTGTGCTTCCTCATAAAGGTTATTTCTCTAACAATTATTAGCAGGTCAATTAATTCATCTCGTCAAAAAGAATAAATTTGGTTCTTATAATATTGCTATATTCCCAAAACTGAAAAACTTTTCCTGATATAAACTTTAAAGAAATTTTTTTATTTTATCTATTATAAACAATTAGCCATAAAAGATTTTAAAATAGGCCAATCGATTCGTCTAGTCAAAAGAAATAAATTTGGTACTTATAATATTGATATATTTCCAAAATTGAAAAACTTTCTCTGATACAGACTTAAAAATAACTTTAATTTTATATATTATAAATATAGTTGGCCATAAAAGGTTTTAAAATAGGTCAATCGATTCGTCTCGTCAAAAGGAATAAATTTGGTTCATATAATATTGTTATATCAACGTGTACAAACGTCAATGTTCTAACTCACGGAGTGCAAATTGGAAGGTATTAATTCGGGAGGCGAACTCTGGAAGCTTCAATATCCCATGTAAATTGCATTGGGAACATCAGCGCCCTCAACTTTATGGCACCTTTCTACTTGAACTCCGCTAGTCAGAACCTTGTCGTTTGAACACGTCGATATTCCCAAAATTGAGAAGTTTTACTTATAGACGTAAAACTTCAAAATTCGAAAAATTTTAGATTAGGAAATTTTTTGTTTGAAGATGATTTCAAGCATTGTATTGATTTTTATCAACTAAATACCACTCCATAATTACAAAAATTATGAATTAATAGTCTTTTATTACTTAAAAACAGTGATAAAAATTATTGAAAATTTCGAATTTTTCAAATTTACTTTTTATTATACCAAGATATTTAATCAATCAACCTCAATCTTTTTTGGTAGAAAAAGGTGTATTTAGTACAACCTCTAAATCTAGAGTAAATTTTCTTAACTGTAACCAAATTTGCAGAAAAAATAACATCTAAAACGATTTTTAAGAAAAATGTAGAATAAAAAAAAAATGTTTCTTCTTATCTATTCCGGCTCAAAACCTCACGAATTATGGGCATTATTTTTTACTATGATTCCTCCACATTTTATGGCCGTACCTCAAGCCGTTTGCGAGTTACCAAGGCATTGTTGACACACACACACACACACGCACACGCGCGCGCGGGCGGACATTTTTTAAAAACCTCATTTTCGAATTCTTGAGATTGAATTAGGTTGAGAAATGTTAAAAAATGAGATTCGAAAATTTTCATCCTTACAAATCTTCCTTTATGAGGAAGCAATTTCAAACAATTTAAAAAGAACTCAATTAAATAGTTCGATTCTTTAAATTGATAAATTAGGTCATAAAAGTAGAAAAAGCACACTAGTTCACGATATTTTGAAAAAAATTATTTAAACAAATAAAATTTGTTTAAACAATTTCCAATTCCTAAAAAATTAATAAAATCTCGCCATTTATCCATTCATGAGCGTTTATGGAAAAAAATAAGAAAAAGTGATAATTAATGTTAATATTCCGCCAAACAGTAATTATCTTGTTATGGGGGTTGTTTTTGAGGCCTCATAAAAGAGGCTTTGAAGGGTCCAAATTAAAAAACAATGATGGATTCTTATTCCTTGAAGAGTTATTAACAGCTAAAAAAAGTTCAATCCTATGCTTAATTATACATTTGTACGTTTTGAAACGAATTTTTGAAAATTTCTTTTTTCCCACATTATTCTTATTATTATTATTATTCTCATTATTCACTCGGGTTAAAATTCAAAATTAATTTTTTTTGCACCACCCTAATGTGTAGTAGCCAGTGCCCAGGAAACCGTTCGTGGAACACTGAAGCTCTTTTGATTACACAGGGAAACAAAATTTTACTTTTTTTTTATAAATGGATGTGAGTAGAGTTTTCGACACATTTTTTCGCGCTAAACACGTATCCGGGCTCAGAAGTTGTCCATCACGTCACACTGAGTACGTTTTTTTGGCCGTACTGCTAACTCAGAGGACCTAAAATTTATCTTCAAAAGCTGTCAATTTGATTCTGATTTACCACCAAAGACATCCCCAAAAAAATCCCTATATAAACAAAAGTGCATTGCACCCTTCAATATCAACCCTTAAATCTATTAATGCACCCCACTCCAGTTTGGGACAGAATAAAATTTGAAAAAAATTTGGAAATTATCAGTTGAAAACTCGGCCCGGGGATCGACACCGCTAAACAATCTCAGGATCATTACACCCTTTTAAATCAACCCTTTAATCGATTAATGTATCCTACTGTAGTTTGGAAAAAATAAAATTTAATTTACCAGTTTGAAACTTGAACCAATGCTGACTTTAAGGACTTCACCCAATCACATCTGGATAAATAAACGTACATTGCACCCTCCAGTTTCAACCCTTAAGTCAATTAATGTAGCCCTCTTCAGTTTGGGACGAAATAAAATTTGGAAAAATTTATCAGTTGAAAACTCGGACCAGGGATAACTGCATGGATATTGCAAAACAACCCCAGGATCATTACACCCTTTTAAATTGATTAAGGTATCCTACTGCAGTTTGGAATAAAATAAAATTGGAAAAAATTTACCACTTGGAAACTTGAACCAATGCTGACTTTAAGGACTCCACTGAATCACCCCCTGGGTAAAGAAACTTACATAGCGCCCTCCAGTTTCAACCCTTAAGTCAATTAATGTACCCCTCTTCAGTTTGGGACAGAATAAAATTTGGAAAAATTTATCACTTGAAAACTCGGACTAGGGATAACTACATGGCCACTGATAAACAACCCCAAGATCATTCCACTTTTTTCAATCAACCCTTAAATCGAATAATGTTAGAATAGCGTGCAAGTTACTGAAACGGTCAAAATAAGTGAAACAAGTGAAAGAGTAAAAACAAATCACTGTGGAATTACATGACTGAGACAAAACAAATGACTGAAGGCGAGTTAGCAGGCAACGTTTCTGTGATAAAATAAAAGCACAAAAGAATTTATAATCGACACATTTGTGTCATAGAATGTTCCGTTTCATCGACTTAAGGGTTGATATTAAAGAGTGCAATGATCCTGGGGTTGTTCGAAGGTGTCCAAGCAGTCATCCTTGATCCGAGTTTTCAACTGGTAAATTTTTCCAAATTTTATTCCATCCCAAACTGAAGTGGGGTACATTAATTGACTTAAGGGTTGAAACTGGAGGGTGCAATGCACGTATATTTATATAAGGGCGTTTGGGAATGGCTTCAGTGTTAAATCAGAATGAAATTGACAGCTGTTAAAGATAAATTTTATGTCCTCTAATAGTTAGCAATACGGCAAAGTATACGTACTCAATGTGCACGAGCACATACACCACTACCTTCAAACGCAACAGGGCTTCAAGGTCATATGTGAAAAAATTTTTGGTTATTGAGATCGAAAGTAAAAATGTCAAGTTTTAATTTAAGACCTTTTAGAAGGTTCTAGGACTTCGAGGTTCGTATCGGTGGTTCTCCAAAAATGGTCAAAAACGCATTTGGGGGGGGGGGGGGTATCAATCCCCATTTACTCAAAAACTTCACGTGATGGACAACTTCTGAGCCGTTATTCGTGTTCAGCGCGAAATAATCCATCGAAAACATCTACTCGCATTCCAATCACAGAACCAATGTCCCCCGTGTTATTTAAGTACGATCCAACATTCTAATCGTTTTCGGATTTTAATATGTTATGCTAGAGAAGTCGAAGATTTTTTTTGTAGAGAATGGCGATAGTACCGCAAGTGCATCCAACACAAAAAAAAATTTGAAATTTTTTTTCACTAGTTAAAAAAAAATTTCGTAATTTTTTCTTTGAACTGAAATTTATGAAAATGTATCTAATGTTTATGAAAAAATTGTTTTAATTTCTCCTACCTATTAATAGTAATGCAGCATCCATAACTGCTGCTCCGTTAAGCATTGTTGCCATAAGAATATCGTGACCAGGACAATCCACAAAAGATACGTGGCGAATTAATTGAAATCGACCAGGACACACAGGACGTAGGCACGGAAATGAGTCATCTTTGCTAGACCCTCCTGAGATATAACATCCTGGTCTCGGACATTTTTCATTGTCGCACTTGTATATCTTTGCATTAGCATATCCTATAAAGAAAAATTTGAATCATATATTTATTAATATAAATAAACAATACAACATTCTCAGAAATTTTTAAGAAATTGTGACAGAATATTCGAAGTAACTACATTTGTGATAGGGTTATTAAGAACATTAAAAAGCATCAAATTTTTCACTCAACAGTATTCTATGAGAGGATTGATATACTAACAAATATTTAGTTTAATTTAGTTGATTAACTGTAAACACTTCGATACATATTCTCCAAAATACAGATCTACCAGCGACATTCGAGATTTAAAAAAGTGGAAAAAGTAACCATTTTTTCATAAAACTAACCAACAAATTTTCGGTTATAGTTATCTTTTTTTAAGCAAATCAAATAATGGGCCCTTTCATCAATGAATAACACTAAAAATAAGTTATCAAAAACAATTTAGGTATTTTATTGCGTATTCCCATTCGAATTATAAAATTTCTATGTGACAAACAATATTTGGAATCTGACAAACAATATTTAAAAACTCTCATACAACGATCGTGCAGCTTTAGCATCGCCATCCCCGTTGTCTTGTTTTTCTTCTTTTTGAGATCTTTTGAAAAAGCTAGTGATAAGACTCGATTTACGTTTTTCGATCTTCTTTCGGAGTGGCTCCACTTGAGAATTATCAGCGGTGGTTTTCATAGCTTGAGCACCTTCTAATAATCCTTGTGCCAATTTTATATTTCTAAAACTCTCAAGCACTTTAATATCCTCAATCTGTTTCTTCTGACATTATGACAAATTTTTCTGCTGCTCATCACCTCCCTTTCTCCGTTTTTCTTTCTCTTTTTGATCATTTTCAAGTTGCCTTTACTCTTCTAATCGTGCTGATATTTACTATGTGTAGAACTTCCCATAGCATTGAGCTCTTTCGTGATATGTACTCGTTCAGACGTACCTCAGAACCTTTTGAGACCATCTTTAACAATTATTCTGGCATTAACCCTTTCAGGCACATCGTTTTCTTTTAGAGTTAAATTACTTTTTTTGACTCTAATAAGTATTTTAGAATCTAAAGCAGCGTTTCCCAAACTTTTTTCGCACTTTTTAGGGAGGGGCCGGGCCGTCACCCTACAATTTTTTCACAATATCCGAACCCTCGAGGGGACAATTAACCGCTCCTTGCGGGCGGTCTCTCGCTTCGTCCGGGTGGACTATTGGGTCGCCCGACCTTCCCATTGTTAGAAAATTAGAGCCAGTTGAGAGAAATTAAAATTGTGTAAAACTTATTCAA
>JBAGKK010046731.1:0-10260 GCA_037177015.1 Euceroptres primus
GCAATGTGTGATTCATACGGCATCTTTCCCAAAATTCTTGTAGATTCGACAAGCGTCCAACTAGCAGTTGTCGAGGCGGAGTTTCGTTGGCCATGAGGCGGTCAGCAATTCGATTTATCGATGCGTATAGGGAATCTTGCTCTTTGAGCACTCGAACATAATCAAATTCTGCCATTGCGATAAAGGCAGACCAAAAGACACAGATTTATGTAAAAATTCCAGTTCAACAATTAGCAGCGTCTTTCACAAGCACAAACGTGAGAGTCCAGCAACTGCGCATTATGGCGACACATCAGCGTCTCACTATTCCACACACAAGCGAGGAAACTTTTCACACTTTTTCCAGTATCCGGCTTCGGCGCGAACATGCCCGAATCGAAAGCCGAAAAGGCGCGATGCAGACGACGGGCCTGCGTGAGACCAGTAGCGTAACTATAAGTAAAAATAAAATAAAAATCTTAAACTAAATATAATTTTCCCTTTTCATTCATACATAGAAAATAAATCCTAAACAGGAATGTTTGTCAAATATTTTATGTTTATATTATATTCTTGAAATATTTATCGAAAACGTAATCTGTTACGGTACTTATTGAAAAACAGTAAATTTATTTAGGAAAAAATTCAATTTCTAAGTTTCTTTTATACTTCGTTGAATTAGGTTAGAACAATGTAGATTGGTAATGATGAAAAAATTTTGGATGCTGTTTAATAACTGCTTTAATAACTGCTTTTAATAAATGCTGCTTCACTGGTTTTGTATATTCAACCTGACTTAAACTCTTTGTAAATGTTGTTCACATACATCTCAGTATTTAAATATACTTGCCCAAATATAATTAATATACTATAAGTCACCGTTATTATTATATTTAATTATCTGAAAATGGCGAATTTCAAGCAATCACATAATAGAAAAATATTATAGAAGCCTTCACGAACTTTAAAGGCATCGAATAAACCACTTGGATAATGACCTAATGGTTCCGAAATTCTTTTGAGTCCAAACCAAGAATTTTCACATTTACCGAATTTTTGGTGTCCCAGAGTCGACAGAATTTTTTGAGATATCTACTTTCGTGAATACGACAATGATTTCGAGTTACGAAAATAATTTTCTCAAGTGTAGCAGTCGACGAGATGACAGCTGGAAAATGATTTAGTACACCCGACACATACTTTTGAAGAAATTGCGCTATCAACCGCCAATCCTATGACTCTATTTACTCTAATAATAACAATTTATTTATGAATCCTAATAACTTGTTTATAAATCCTGATAACTTGGGGATTTATTCATTGTCGGAGTAACCGATGTTTCGAAAATGAAATTTTCAATATTTGAAAAGATTGAAATATAAAATGGGTGTATAAACAAGCCGACTCTGACGCTTCGTGCAGAACGCTGTTACCTCTTACAATTGAAATAAGAAAAAGCAGATTGTGGAGAATAATGTTTTCGTATTTATATTTATTTATTAGCTTATTATTTCCATTTGGGAGCTCAGAATAAGAAAAAAGTGAAAAAATACAATGTCAGTTTTCAAAGAAAAATTTATAGTTGCACTTATATTTATAGATAATATGATTTTTCAATTTACAAAATTTTGTTAGATATGAAAATGAAAAGGCAGTCTAAGTAAAAGTGAAAAATTACAAGAATGAAAATATAATTGTCATACATTTATTCGTAGATATGATTTATTTATTATTTTCTTGGCAAATTTATTTATATGGACATTTATTTTACCTTTCCTTTCTTTTACTTGTCAATAAAAAAATGGGAAGAAAATATCAAGGCTCATATAAATAAGTTTGACAAGAAAATATTATATAAATTATATCGACGAATAAATGTACAAGAGAAGAATGAAAATAAAATTCAAGAATCAAAGAAAGAAAAGACGAAATAAATGCCTAAATAAATAAATTTGATAGGGAAATAATAAATAAATCATATCTACGAATAAATGTATAAGACAATTAGATTTTCATTCTTGCAATTTCTTACTATTACTTTGACTGCCTTTTCATTTTTACATGAAGTAAAATTTTGTAATTGGAAAAATCATAATATCTATAAATATAATTACAACTTTATTATTATATACTTTATTTTATTCTGAGCTCACAAATGAAATTGGTAAACTAATAAATAAATATAAATATGAAAAAATCATTATCCACAAACTGATTTACCTTATTTCAATTGTAAGAGTTAACAGATTGCCGCGCGAAGCGCCAGAGTCGGTTTGTTTATACATCCATTTTATATTTTAATTGTTTCATATATTGACAATTTTATTTTCGAAACATCGGTAACTCTGACAATAAATAAATCGAGTGTTGACATGTTGGAAGACATGTCGTATTTTTCATTGACCCACTATATGAAATCGTTGATAATATTTTATTAGCTGTGGGGTCTATTTCTTAAGATCTACCTAGTCGTAAAATAAAACTTTAAAGTACGGCAAACGTTTCGGCCCAAATGGGGGTCCAAATGGGGGCCCAAATTTGGCTTCAGTGCCAAATAGTAATAATGGTCATGCAATTAATAATTACTAATTAATAATATAATGACTGAATAAGTCGTCGTATGCTTTTTATTATTATATTATATTATTAATAGTAATTCTTAATTTCATGACCACTATTACTATTTGGCACTGTAGAGGGCCCCCATTTTGGCCGAAACGTTTGCCAATCTTTAAAGTTTTATTTTACAACTAAATAGATCTTAAGAAATAGACCCCGTAGCCAATAAAATAGAATCAACGAATAAATAAATCTCCAAGTTCTTGCTCTCATTAGAATAAATAGAGTCATAGCATTGGCGGTTGATGGCGCAATTTCTTCAAAAGTGTCGGTGTCGGATGTAGAAAATCATTTTCCAGCATGCCCTGTATGCTAATTTTGAACTCCTGAAAACGAAGCCGTTGTTTGAATTTTTCCTATATTCAGGATTTCGAGGTATCCTAAAGTGAAAAAATGGCCATTTTCAGCCGTATTTAAAACAATATAACACGAGCAGAATTTTTTTTTCAAAACTGATTACGCCATCGTTTAGTACTACCTTTTTCCTTTCATTTTCATTTTGGATCACCCCGAACCGATTTTTGTCCCTAAGATATAGCATATTAACCACTTCAGTTTCACACTGAAAAACTAGCAAAGAAGGCGAAGAAAGCGAATAAAATCGTGTAATTCAAATGATGAAGGGTTTAGTATTTAAAGGTTTTTGAGTTTGCTGAATCCGAATTTAAACTCATATTGGCAAAATTCGAGTCTTGAACAAAACGAAGTATTTCTTTACAACTTTTGTCCGCCATATTAAATCCGACATCTTGAATTTTGTAAATCTGAGCGCAAATTCGGATTCAGAAAACTCAAAAACCTTTAGATACCAAACACTTTTTCAATAAAATAACTCAATTTTATTCTCTTTCTTTGCCTTTGCTAATTTTTCAGTGTGAAACTGAAGTGGTTAATGAGCCATATCTCAGAGAAAAAAAAATCGGTTCGGGATGATTTAAAGTGGAAATGAAAGGTAAAAAGAAATAATAAACGATCACTTAAGCAGTTCTAAGGGAAAAAATCGCTGTTCATGATATATTGTTTTAAATATTGCTGAAAATGGCCATTTTTTCACTTTCAGGTTAGGATATCTCGAAATCCTGACGTATAGAAAAAATTTGGACAACAGATTCGTTTTTAGGACATCAAAATCCTTCAGAGTCACCTAGTCTAGTCTTTAGGTACAAAAAAAGTTAAGTTTTGTCAGCCTGTGTTATTATTAACAAAAAGTGATGTTAAAAAAAGCCTATAAACATTTTATTAATTCAACTGAAAACAGAACATACATTCTTCATACATTTTTTATGATTTTTGGTTGAAAACTTGTTCTTCCTTTATTTAGTATTCAAGAGTAAAAGATTTATAAAATCCACATAAGCAAGTCCACATTAAGCATATAATAAGCAAACAAGCAATCCACATTGACAAGGACTTTCATAGTTATTAAGTAAATCAATCTAATACCAGTTTCATTATCGTACAGTATCAAAACAGAAATTGCTTGTTAAAAATCGTATAAAAAAGCAGTTCCTTGGACATTTCGAGATGTTACTAAAGGAGTCCTTATTGGATTTTGATTTAAAGTTTCGAAATATTAGAGGCAAGATTATTTCTTTTAGTATAATATTTCTGGCACTTTGTCATAACACACTGCAACACACAAAACTTCGAATTAGCTGGCTCTTTTCCACATAATCTTGAATGTCAAATTCGCCGAATTACTGAAACGACGAAACATGGAACAACGTAACCTTCGACAGTTGGCAACCTACATATTAGCCCACATACAGCTACATAAGCGACATAAGCGCATAAGAAAAATCCTATTCTGAGGAGAGACTCGGAGTTAACTTAGAGCTAGTACTAACTAAATTGTTATTTGGAATACTAAAAATTGTTTAAACTTTACAAGATTATGACTTCTTTAAAAATAAATGATCTTCAACTAACTATTTCTGTTGGATTCCAAAAAATGTCTCGAAATTGGTAAAAAAAGATGCACTTAACCTGAAACTTTAGCTTTATATGTTTTGGTTTACAAAAGTTTGCGCTAAAGTTTCCGGTTAATTGCATATTTTTTTACTAATTTTGAAATATTTTTTCGGAATTTAACAGAAATAATTGGTTGAAAATAATAATTTATTTTTAAAGCAGTCATGATCTTGTAAACCTTTTAACAATTGGAAGCATTCTAAATAACTATTTAATTAGTATTAGCACTCATATAACTCAGAGTCTCTTCCCTGAGCGCAAGTTCTGAATGTAGCTAAACTGTAAAAGAGAAATTTAAATTATCGTTTCTGATTATTTAAATTATTTAAATTATTCATTAACTTTACGTCAATTTTTTGAAAACAAAGATTTGATCGACTAACCGACCCATGAAGTTGTCTCCATACAAAAATTAAGTACTGTGTTTTAATTATTATTTTATGTTAGTTGAGACGGTCCGAATGATCCTCAATAATTAATTTCAAATTATTATAGAAATAAACAATACAGAAATAGAAAAAATTCTCTAAACAAATTAAATATGAAGGCATAAGGAATGAATGATACGGTACTGAGAATCGAGAGGGCTCTAGAACATTCCAGCCGGAAACAATAAATAAATACGTGGAGAAGAAACATTCGGCGAGAAAAAATAGCTCCAAAACAACCGAGGGAACAAACAAATAGGATTAGAGGGCGAGAGAAGGCGCTGAAGATTCACAGGCGAAAGAAAAAAGTGCGCGCCAAACCGATCAAAGGATAGGAGAAAAACCCACCAGATTGGAACGGCAAATCGAAGGCCGTGCGAATCAGGAAGTGCCACGCGCCGGAAGTATCGCAGACCGGTAGTAGGTTGGCGAGAGGCCTAAACTACTTGGTCTCGCTCTCTTACGTTTCGATCCTCCGTGTGAGGTGAGGAGCGTTATTCTGTTTTCTAAGATCCAAAAGGCTCATGAAGTTTGGTTCATGAGTTTGGCTCTTCATTTGAGAACTTTGGAAAACTTATGTCTCCCAGCCCTACCGCTAGGCAGGCGTAGGGAATTAGGAGTTGTCAGATATAAGAGTTTTATCAATTTGCAATTTATTTGAAAATCGCAAACCATGATTTTCAAATCAATTTATATTCATTGTAGAAATATTACACCGTTTGTTATTTTCGATCGCAAGCAGAACAGTAGGATCGGCATTTAAGGTGACTCCGAATTTTCAACCCATACGCTGGGACATCATTTGTATAAACAATTAAGAAAGCCGACTCCTAAAGAAAATTCTGAAGGCGTGAAAGCACACTGAATTGTAGAGACGAATTCTGAATCCATTCCGAATTTTCAACCCATATGTTTGGAGCTCATTTGGACACATTACCAAAATTCGAACTCTAAATAACTCAGAGTGCTTAATCACACAAACAATGCAAGCCAACGTGTGCTAAAGTGAATTACAATGACCACAGCGTTCATGTATATGAGAGTCGTGATAATCAGTTACAAGGCTCCAGCCAATCTTCAGTATTAGTCGTTTAGGTGGATTAAAAGTCACGCCCGGATGAGAATAAAATTAAATAAATCACATTATGCAAGAATAAAAAAGATTCTGAAGACTTGTAGATTTTGATTGATGGTTAGGGTAGGAATGCTATGGGAATTTAGAAATTAAGTGGAGCACAGACATTTCACCTCGTCTCCCAATATTTTCTCAATCCGTAGTGTTCAGATAGAAAATATTTGGTAACTGTCACCTGGCTGTGTTGATCACGTCCTCTGACGTGAGCTAGCTAGCGCAGGGCAGGAAAAACCCTTTTAAACAGTGATTTTAATATTAAATTACTTATTAATATTCCCATACTATCAACATTATTGGAAGTTCGTTGGAAGAATATCTGGACCGTTACGTAATTTGAAAGGTTCACAGAACGTAAGTCGGATTTAAAAGCAATAAAAGTTGAACTCGCAATTATTCTCGCCTCAGTGTTGCCCACAACCTTAATTAAATTCAGTCTCCGCAATCTGTCAGATTTAAGGAGGCCAAAACAAATCGATATTTGAGGAATTAAATTAAAGTATGTAGAGTTCGACTGAATTAAAATCATAATTCTTTTATTAATGCAAACTTCATTTCTTAACACGACTGATAAAATTCCAACAAGTCGCACTCGAAGCTAGAGAATTTTAATTTACAATAAAAAATATTGTTCGCATTGAATAAAATGCTAGGAGGAAGTATCTCTTTGAATTAAATAAATCGATTGGATGTACTTTATTACGAAATCAAGCATTTAATAATTCGTAATTTATCCCTGGCAAATAGGAAACCGTTACACAGTAAAATATGGAACTTCCGGTATCGCTAGGTTTCATATTTATTTTTCTCCCGTGTACCAACAAAATATTTAGACCTATAATGGTCTAAATATTTATATGTTAAAATCTCTAAACTTAAGCCTATTAGGGTGGTCCAAAATAACGTATTTTCGAATTTTGACCATCCAATACTATAAACTGAATCTTCGTAGTGGAAAAACTCTTGTGTATTTTTTCAGATTTTTAAAAAAATAATTGAGCGAGCACATCGTTAATCAATTTCTTATGGACTTTAACATAAGAAAGCCTTTATTTTTCTTCATGTTTGAATTATACATATAAATTATTGCAATAAAATAAGTAAATTTTGGACATTTAATATTTAGGCTATAAAAATGAACTTAAAAAATGTGTTTATTAAAATACTAATTAGCAGTGATATTTTTTTAGCTACAAAAATGATGATTTTCGGGAGCTCATTTTGGGCCATAAATATTGGTTCTTTTAGTTAAAAATTACAACAGTTGTCTCTCATAGAGTCAAAAATTGATCATTTAAAAATAGATCATTGTGAAGTTCAATATCAATAAGATAATTAGCAAAAACAAGAAGAGATTCGTCCCTAAACGGCGGAGAGAGTCCATAAGTAACTACACAATGATGGGCGGGGAACCATTTCTAATCTGTTTAAACACTTTAAACTATATTTATTATGTCGAGAGGAGCCATTATGTCCCAGAGGAAAATAAAATAAATAGATATTTTTTGAATAATTAAAATTGTCGAAACAAAATTTTAAAAATTGTAAAAAGTTATGTTATGAGCATAAAAACCCTCTTAACGACCTCTGAATATTTAAAAGAAAATAGAGGAATATCATTTTCCCACCAAAAGAAATAAATTTCCGATTCAACGTTTTAGCAAAACCAAAAACGGGATTTATGCTGCTGCGTGGCTCTATGAAAAAAGTGAAGTTAGTTTAAATATAGTGGGTAAACAATGTTTCAAAATATTGGTTAATACCAACCTCCATCATGTAGACCAACACCAACTGGTAGAAGACGTTCAACTTTTGGAACTATGAATTTTGTCCGAATATCTTCCAGTTCATGTTCTGTTTTAGATCCAGTAATATGAGCAAATACTGAACTCACAGTAGTTAGATGAGTACTTTTCGCGGTGTTAATATTCTTGGCATCCGCAGCTGAAGAATTTATGGATACCATTTCATCCGCGTACTTTAGAGGCTCCCAATTCAACGTACAAGTTGATTCGCAGTTTCTGAAATTTAATGTACATAAAATATACTAAATCGAATTGCTATTTTTCGATCCTGGTTATCTAATAATTAATAAATCTGCTTCTTATTAGGTATTTTAATATCACATCACAATCTGTCGGTACAATTAATATCTTCCTGTAGTTACCTCGTGTTTGGACCCTAATGAATGCTTATATAATAGCTTTCACGAAAATATCGTTTTTCCACGCAAATAGTGAATATTCTACCAATTTTAATTTTTCTGAAATCTACAATTCATTTGTACATTTATTGGCTAATGTTTTGTTTATTTTCGATTATTTTTTTTTATTTGACGTAACTTTCACCCAGCGTCCGAAAGCCAACACATAATTTAAGTGACGCTGCACAGTGGTTTAGGAAGCACAAAATGTTGGTCAAAAGTCGATTTTTGCATTGTAATATTTTATCCAAAACAATCATTTTTCAAACATTTTCGGGTATGAACAGATCCGAAAATGTTTTCGGGTCTCCGTTTTCTTTTTCTTTCTCATTCCTTCTTTCTCTTTCTTTCATTAGTGGAACGGACCATGAGAATTTCGGATCTACAGTTTGTACATGCGTAATAAAGGAGAAAAATATAACTGCAGTAAAAAAGTCAAAATTCCAAAAATCAGGACGAACAGCCAATTTGCTTCAAATGGGCTAGTCGTACAAAAAAGTTGGACGAGTAGATACGGTCTTTGAAAAAAACATACTCTGAATTAAAATAATACATATTGCAGTAAATTTATTCCATTTTAATAATTGTTTATAAAATTTGAAATACTTCTTATGTTCTTTGCACAACTGCTTCAAAATCATTCCGAAAAGCTACTGAAACAAAAATTACTGGTTTGTAAATATGTCTGGTAAAGGTAAGTTCTCGTTTTAATCTACCTGGTACAAATGCACCATAACAGGTGCTTCGAGTGACCGAGGTAGATTGTTACCATAGGTGGGAAAGTCGGCAATGTTGGCAAGGTAGATTGATGCAAATTGTTACCACGATAATGTTGCTAATGTAGATTGTTACTATATGTGGGAAGTCGAAAATGTTGGTAATGCAGATTATTACTGTAGTATGTTTGGTATATGCTAATGAATGATAACACCAGAATACATATAGTAATAATATAAGTTTATTAATGCAAAATAAAGGTGACTGATAAGTTCAATAATACGTGTGGCTCTCGCCAGTGCGACCGGAACCCAAGACAGCTAAACGCTTTCTGTACGCTTCGCTACAATGCGAATGTTTTAAATTTACTAATCTATCAATCTCTTTTTCTACTACTGGTTTGAGTGCTACTGGTACGTGCCTACATCTTAGAGCTATCACTCGAGCACCTTGTTTCAAATGAATCTTAGTTTTGCTTTTATTGTACAAACCCGGTTCGTTACTAAATAATTCTTTGTGCTTATTTATAAAGTATTCTGCGATTTTATTAATGCTCAATTTATTTATGTGCAAATCTTCATTAAGTTTCAAAGGCCACTGACCTAATGCTCCGAGCCATTGCCGTCCGATTAACATAGGCCCGTTCCCGGGCATAACAAAGCAATCAGCGATGCATATTTTATTATTAAATTCAACCGTTAAATTTGTTAATTTACCAATTGGTTTCAATTCTTTTTTATCGTACATACGCAATTTTACTAAAGTTTTAGCAATACAAAAATCTTTAAAATGCTGATTTTTTTCAAATTCAAAAATAACCGTAGCGTACGTCCCTGAATCGACTTCCATGCTAATTTCTTTTCCGTTTATCGTGACACCTATGTACATAGGCTCCGCATTCTCTTTCATATCCTTACTGTTTACATGTAAACATTCATACCTACGCTTACCGCTCACATCGATTTTGTAGAAATCGTCGTGATGTGTGGAGGGCCGCGTTGCTTCGGTGTCATCGTCGTCGTCTTCTTCGATCTTCTGTACTGATGATTTTCTTTTCCAGCATACTCTCTCCAAGTGACCCTTTCCTTTGCAGTAGCGGCATATAGAATTTCGGAGTCGGCAATCGTTGCGCACATGATTAGTTTTGCCGCAGCAATAACACTCGATGCTCTGTTTACTCCTGTTTTGTTCTGCTTGCTGCTTTGCTGGTG